>JAGDUK010000059.1:69329-176949 GCA_017656575.1 Fusarium vorosii | reverse complement strand
CGATTTGGTCTATATGAGTCCCTGGTTATGCCATTCGGAATGACAGGAGCCCCGGCAACCTTCCAGAGATATATCAACAGCGCATTGAGAGAACATTTGGATGTATTCTGTACCGCTTATCTCGACGACATCCTGATATACAGCCGAACCCGAGACGAACACATAGAGCACTTGAAGCAAGTGCTTCAGAAGCTCCGAGAAGCAGGGCTATATGCCAACCCCGCAAAGTGTGAATTCTTAGTCGAGGAGACTAAGTTCCTAGGCCTTATCGTGGGACGAGAAGGAATCAGAATGGACCCAGCTAAGATCGAGACCGTCAAGAACTGGAGCACACCGACCTGCCTGACAGATGTGCAAGCCTTTACAGGCTTTGGGAATTTTTACAGAAGGTTCATCCGCGACTTCTCTAAACTTACAGCGCCCCTGAACCGGTTAACACAGAAAGACGTTCCCTTCGTATGGGACGAAACCTGCGAAAAGGCCTTCCGCCAGCTGAAAGAAGCTTTTACCTCCGCCCCGATATTACGCCCGTTCGATTGGACAAAAGATGTTATCCTTGAGACCGATGCTTCTGACTACGTATCCGCCGGAGTGCTATCACAGACCGATGACGAAGGGACCCTACACCCAGTAGCGTTCTTTTCCAAGAAGCATACTGCCACAGAGTGTAACTACGAGATATACGACAAGGAGTTGATGGCGATTATCCGTTGCTTCGAAGAATGGAGACCCGAGCTAGAGGGAGCGCCCTCGCCGATTAAAGTGATTACAGACCATAAGAACCTGGAGTATTTCACAACAACCAAGCTGCTGAACCGCCGACAAGCCCGATGGTCCGAGTTCCTATCCCGATTTAACTTCAAAATTACATACCGCCCCGGAAAGCAAGGAGTTAAACCCGATGCCCTGACCAGGAGGTCAGAAGATCTCCCTCAGGAGGGGGATGAGCGCCTGGCGCACCAGAGCCAGATAGTCCTGAAGAAAGAAAACTGGGAACTCCCACCCCTGAGAGTGCAACGAGCCCGCATCCGACGACCAATATGGCAAACCCGACTACCACCAGAAGAACCAGTCCTCTCTATCGAGTTACCGGAGGAGATCAGCCGCCTGTTAGACGAAGGTTACGAAGCCGATGATGACCTGCAATCGATACTACAAGCCCTGAAAGACGGGGCTCCCCGCCACCCGAAGATCACCTTAGCCGAGTGCAAGATCGTGCAAGAAAGGTTGCTGTACCGAGACCGTATTTATATACCGAATCACGACCCTCTGAAGACTGCGTTATTAAAAGCCTGCCACGAACACCCTATAGCAGGACACCCGGGTCGTGCCCGCACATATGACTTACTTTGCCGCGACTACTACTGGCCTGGAATGCTATCGTTCGTAGAACGATGGGTGAAGAACTGCCACACCTGCCGAAGATCTAATCCCGCCCGAGACGCTAAACAAGGCGTTCTGAGACCCCTACCAGTACCTGAACGAGCTTGGCAACACATCTCAATGGACTTTATTACCCACCTGCCGCCTAGTGACAAATACGATGCAATCCTGATTATAGCCTGCCGCCTGACTAAGATGAGACATATCATTGCCTGCAAGGGAACCTGCGACGCCGAGGACACCGCCCGTTACTACCTGAGAGAGGTATGGAAGCTCCATGGCCTCCCACAGACTATAGTATCCGACCGAGGACCCCAGTTCGTGTCAGAATTCTGGAAGATACTTACCCGGCAACTATCGATTGACGCGCTACTGTCGACTGCCTACCATCCCGAGACTGACGGCCAGACCGAACGACTGAATGCGGTATTAGAACAGTACCTGCGAGCCTATGTATCATACCTGCAAGATGACTGGAGCCGATGGCTGCCACTAGCCGAGTTTGCAGCGAATTCCCTAAAGTCAGAAACAACTGGAGTATCCCCGTTCTTTGCGAACTACGGGTACCACCCCCGAATGGGCTTCGAGCCTACGATCACCGTCAGAGGGACCCCTGCTACAAGAGACGCCGAGAAGTTCGCCCAGACCATGAAGGAGATACTAGAGCACCTGAAATCTGAAAGCACAGCCGCACAGGCCCGTTATGAGGAGCAAGCAAACCGCCACCGCAGACCTGCCAGGAGATATCAGGAAGGAGACCTTGTCTGGCTAGACGCCCGAAACATTAAGACCTTACGGCCACAGAAGAAACTAGACTGGAAGAATATCGGACCCCTCAAGATAACCAAAGTCATCTCCCCGTATGCATACAGACTGGAATTGCCTAGCAGCATGAAGATACACCCTGTGTTCCACACGAACCTGCTCAGACCCGCCGCCGATGATCCGTTGCCCGGCCAGAACCTGGAACCTCCCCCACCCGTTGAAGTTGAAGGAATAGAAGAATGGGAGGTTGAAGATATTGTGGATTCCCGATGGGATAGACGAGGCCGAGGAGGCCGCCCCAGACTGAAGTATACAGTGAAGTGGGCCGGCTATGCCGACCCGACAGAGGTCCCTGCTGCGTACGTTGAGAACGCTGCGGAGATCGTAGCGAACTTCCACAGAAGATACCCTGATAAGCCGGGACCGCAGTAACCCATCTCGTCGGAGCTCGATGCTAGAGAGGGGGGTACTGTCACAGCCCAAGACCAGACCTGCTTACCCTAGACCAGATAGCTAGATAGATCACGTGGCGATAAGATTATCGCCACGACTTTAGTTTGACCGACAGTCAGATCCTGAACGTAGCTCTTCGAGCTACGTCTTGTTAATAGAGCCTGACCTGCCTGCAGTGCCTATCCGTAGCAATAGATCCAGTTCTGCCCGAAGCGTCCCCTGTCCACCTGTATACTGAGCCAGGACCGTGACAAGTATATATACATTCATTAGTACTAGATAGAACTTAGCTCACCAGCTATCAATAAAACATCTTTACCTGAATACGCCTAACCCGCTCTATTCACTATTAAGAGACGTGACACTTCGCTACGCTCAGTATCTACGCCCTACATATCTGCCAACATAAACCTAGTACGGACTAGTTTATCCCTTGGGAATCACAACCGTCACACTAACTCCATATACTTTAAACACTGCTTAGAATGGCATGCTTATAAGCTCCCCTTTCTGCTTAGCAAATATGGCAACTGCTTGGCTTCAAGAACCCATCGCTCATGGTCTCTGCGCGACTCAATAGTTCCAGTCACGAAAGGATATCTTTGAAGATAGATATTGTGTTACGACCCTGTTCCTTATGTCACGTGGCCCCCACTAAAACTCACCCCAATCAACCAATCATCTAGGGACCGACCATTATTCTGCTCGGTCCTACCCTACAGCCAATCAGCGGAGGACCGACCAACAACCTCATCGGTCCAGGACCGACGATAACTCCCATCGGTCCAAGAGGTATAACCCTCATACCAATTCCCTTTATATCTCTCTCTAGTATAAATAGCCTACACTCCTTTAGTACAGATAATAGCTCACCAGCTATCAATAAAGCATCTTTACCTGAATACGCCTAACCCGCTCTATTCACTATTAAGAGACGTGACACTTCGCAACGCTCAGTATCTACGCCCTACATATCTGCCAACATAAACCTAGTACGGACTAGTTTATCCCTTGGGAATCACAACCGTCACATATTGCGATGGTGGGCGGTCCTAATTGATTAGTATAAGCAATAGAAAGGACTTAATAAGCTTACATAATTGTAATGAAGGCCATTTCTTGCGCCATCTCTAGCAGCTGCTGGACAGCAGGAAGATTGACCATAGGCTCAGACATCCTCTCTTGTAGCCAGGGGATAGCATCCTCCTAGTCTGCTGGTGCATCTTCTCCGAAGAGCCAGCTCACAAACCACCAAAAGTCTGCATCAAGAGTATCCTGAAACTCAGTCCATACCTGGTACTGTTCCTACTGATGGCTGGTTTCATCAGGATACTGGCTTTGACGCAGTTTGGGGTCCTCATGTTGGGTCCTTGCCCTATGCCGAGCACTGATCTCCGCTGTCTGGAAGTGCCTCACCGTGCGGTACTGTTCAGGCGTTATATCCGGCAGGAGATCTACCCAGATATCAGAAGCGCAAGTAGGAGCGGGATCAAGCTCCAGTGTGATGATAGTTGAGGCGGGAGCGGTAGATAATTTTTCTGAAGCCATTGCTGAATAGTTGAATGTAGCTAGTAAAATAAAGCTAAAAGAATTGAGTAGTGTCTATGGGTTGAAAAGTATAACAAGACTGATGCTTAATTAGACTTGACTGTTGATGATGAATGGCGATGGATGATGATGATGAAGAAAAAATATTAAAAGAAAAATGGAAAATTCTATCAAGTCTAATGGGACAAGGACCTTCCGGTACTGGGAGTATAGTAAAAGGAAAGTAGCAGTAAAGGGAAGTTACAACCAGGAGTCCACTTTGTACAGAATTAATGCCCATTTGGCTCGATGCCAGCCAGGAGACCCGACTTCCAAGGCGTCTATGACTTTTTGTCTAGCATAAACGCGCTCTCGTCAAGCTTTACTCTCGCGGGAGTCAGCCCATTGCCGCATTCGAAGCAACCTATGACTCTGCCAACGCATTCATAGTCGAGTGGGAGGCTGCGACGATGGTGATCAAGAGGAAAACTGGGGTCAAGTTCCACGACTGTCGGGTTCTGATCCAGTCTCTAGACTTGATGCGGAAGCAGTATGGTCACTGAGAAGGTGAGTTAAGCATGTTGTCGACCTGTCAGTGACAGATACTCTACTCTTGGTACTGTCTTTGGGCCTGGGTCTAGTTGTGTTGTACCACCACTATGTCACCTTCTAAAGCATATCCGTGTGAGACTGAATGCTGCAGTGTTGTGCACAATATCTTATAAAATATGTGCTAGGTCTTTGAAAGACAACTTCACCATTGTCCCTCTGCTATAACTCTATTCTGGCTGCAATTAATAGTTGCCAGCTGATACGCTTATAGGTGGCAGAACAGTCAGTACCTGTAGTCTTTGCTTATGCTTGCATCGTTTATCCATAACCATGTTGTTTGGGGCTTATCCTGCGTGATTTCTAATTCGCGCTATTGATAGTCTGTTTATTTAGATAGTATATTATATTAACCAATTGCAGGATGTCTTGAACATAGCCATTCACTTACTTTAACCTTATCAGTAGATGCGACTAGGTCTTGTAAGAGCTTATCCTCGATATATATCAAGAGATGGCCATTCTACCTCCTTCCATAGAGGCTCTATTATCCGCTGTGTTTGTTGGAGCGATTCGGCGTTTTGTTCCCGGCGCTATGTTTTATCATTCTTGCCTTATCTGACCTTGGGGTGGTGGAAGGAAGGGGAAAGAAGGGGGTGGAATTAAGGAGAGAAGGGTATTCATTCTGTGCCGAAACCTTGTATATAGATAGGGCAGGGCAGGGCAGAGCAGAGCAGAACAAGGTTATGTGGAGGCAAAGGAGTCATAAGACCGAGTAGAAACTGTAAATATCTGCAAACTTTATCAAGGTGATATCTCCAAGGCACGAGGCGATAAAGATAATCGGCCCCTTTCTGGCCGAATTTGAACCAAGGATACCTTGGAGTAGGGACAGAGCAAGTTCCTCAATCCAGAGTGAGACCGAGTCTTTGGTTTCGAGCAACTCGGCTGGCCATGCGTGAAGCATGTGTTTGTTTGCATCTAACTTGATTACAAATTTCTTGTTATATGGCTGTACGTAGTATATACGTATATGCGGATATACCTCTTTAAACCTCAACTTAAAAATGACTAGGTTCAAAGACATAATGCCTACTACCGAGTATTATTTGTGAAAGCTTGTTAATAATATCTTCACTTAGGCCCCGCATCATCTTCCCAAGGCCTTCGGTCGAGTACTTAAAGCCTACTTAACCCATTTATTTCACAGCTACTTTCTCCCTCCTTTACAATCCCAAATTTCATCATCTGCTCATTCAATTATTATCCCGACTCCCAAACCCATACCCGAACCTTGATCAACATCACATTCCACACAGCAAGATGGACATGTTTTCCCGATTACCCACCTTGGTGCACACCACTATCCTTGGTCAGATACAGTCCGATAGAGATCTATTCAGTCTCATACGAGCCTCACCGCAATCACTCCAACTCTATGCCCGATATCGCTGTACGGTTGCTCGTCAAAGACTCGCTCGCTTTCTCGAGCTCGACACCGACGGCAATATGATACAGGACGCTCTAGCCATTATCAACTTTCCACGCATTAACCAAAGTTCACCGATTCCACTTGCTGTCATGTCAGACTGGTTTGACATGTTGAATACCCGGAGCTTCAATTATCGTCACAGCATCGATAGCCTCTACCCCTTCTTTACTCGACTTGTCGTCTTTATCGAAGACTATCTCGCCAAGTCCTTGGATCCTTTCCCCGTACGCGCTTGCATGACACTTCCAACCATCGGACGCTCTGTCCCTTGCATGCAATTCAAGGGCAAGGAAACTGACGTAAAGCCCGTCTCATTTGGCATGTTCCCGGCACATACCCAACGTCGACTGCTGCAAGCATTTATCAGCTATGAGCTGCGCTGCAAGATCTACGACCCGCGCGTATGGGACCCCCTCGAGAGAACTTCTTATGCGAGTATGGTCGATCGATTGAACGAGAGGCTCACACTCAGTGACTGCGAGGAGCTTCACTGCGTCTTTGAATATATTAAGAGCATGTACGGCGCTGTCAAGGCCCAATCCACCGACGATACCTGGTTCCCCGATCGACAGGTGCCCAACCCCACCGTACAAAGTCGACCAAGAAACGACGAGGATGCTGACCTGCCTTCTGCCAGAGACCTCGGTCTCTTGTATCCCGACAACCTTTATTTTGACGGGGCCCTCCGTTCTATACCTCGAAAGCTCGATATCCTTTCATGCCTTGGTCTAGACCTTCTCAGCTCAATCATCCAAAACTCACGGTTCGATGATGGGACTGGCATTAGTATTGATACCCATATTCCACATCTGACTTTTTATTTTTCTGAAAAAGCATGGATTATCAGAGACCCCTTCAATTACAATCACAGGCTTTTAACCAGCCGGTCGAGACTCCGAAGCTGGCTACGGGATATGCCCCTAGCAGTATCACGCCGGCATGGAGACTATCGAGGATACGTCAGACAAAGGAAACAGGACCTCGAGTTGCAAGTCCTACAGTCAAAGATATATCGTCAACGAGGTTGGATATTCTTCAGAGATTCCCCTGGCCCCCAGCCCATCCTACCATCTGCGGAACATATCGTTGAAGAATATGACTCTGTCAGCGATTGGATTTGCCTCGAACTGGAGAAACATAGACGAAGATCTCAGAAGTGGCAAGATTATTGGGCTGGGCGAACTCTTGACGATCCACTCGACCCTGATTCTCCGGCTAACCAAAGTAGCCCTACCAGGTGTCCGGAAGTATATGCTTTTTCCACTTTCCCAAGATTTTTCTCAGGAAGAACGGCATAGTAAGGGTTAATAAGTTGCACCCTATACTACAGATACAATATTTTCATAAAGGATAGTATTGCAATATAGCATATATATCCAAATTGGCTGGTATATCCCAATTGCTATATCTCGTACTGATTCTTTTTAGTGAAATAATTAGCTATAGCCTAAAGAAATAATGGTATAGTGTACTTTAAAGGACAATTGTACTTATTCTTATTACTCTCTGAGACATTCATTCTCTTCATGGCCACAATATCGCCCTTCTTGTTAACACCAATGCTAACCTGCCCAGAGCCACCTACTCCTACTGTTGCAGCCCCGCTGAGACTCCATTGACCGATCTGGATACAGTTTCCTGGCGCCAAAGTTGGCATTATGAAGATGTCGAGCGTAGATTTATAACCATAGAATTTACGGATGTATTCACTTATGTCTTTATTGTGTTTTTTCTGCGGTGCTGTGTTGCATATACTCAACCAGATACTTCAACTGTCCAACGCGTATAGACGAGGTATGCTGGTTAAACAGCCTATGGTCTCTCGTACGTAGGATATCACTATTGACCTCCATAACGCCACGATTAGGAATCTTTTACAGAGACCATTATGAGCCTTTACCTACTTGCGCTGACTGTCTACCCGCGAATGTTCATAATGCGCCTAGGATTAGATTCAGCCTCTTCTTAACTTCTGGGTACGATGTTCTTTACTTCCGATCCTAGTTATTCATTCTCGCCAGGGATAACTAAAACAACTGATTAATTACCACGACCTCTGCTGTGCGCTTCCACAATAGCACTGTCAAGAATATTCATCTATTGCTGCAAACCTAGAATATGCAGCATTGATGAAGCGTCTAGCCAATTCTTCTCCATCGGGTGCGAAGAACAGGACAGGTGCGAAGGAAGGAGGGAGAGACAAGGCAAGCATGTTAAGTTGAGGTAACTAACAGTAACGTGTTGGTGACAACTTCTAGGTCTAATCTTGCCTACCTAGGGAATGCATCAGTCTTGGAGGTTGACGGCTATTATACATTCGGTCCGTCGGCCCCTAATAATAGAGACCTAATATCTAGACAGCAATTAATACTACAATGTGTCTTTTTATATACCTATCCTAAAGTCTAAATATATGAATTTACAATATAGTACCTAATATTAATTTAATTATAACTATTGCTTATACTTTTCAGATAGCTTCTTAGCTGTTATCCTCCCCGAATCAGCAATACTAGCAGCGCTTACAATCTCGACTACTGTAAAGGGCACTCCTACCTTTTGTCTGAACCAGTTCCTCAGCTTGATGCTAACAAGCGAATCGACACCGGCGCTCGCCAGCGGCACTGTCAGGTCGGGCTCCTCGTCGCTTCGCATCATAAAGTTAAACAGAGTGGTCCCGATCTCATGGGCCAGGAAGTCAGCGGTGGCATCGGCCGCGAGCAACTCGGGCGTCTTCCCACACGACGACAGGAACTCTTTCAGGCCACCGTCTGTGGCGGGGCCGGATTCCATCTCGTCCCGGTTTTCTATGTTGCGGTACACCAGCAAACGTGGGCTCTTCTTCTAGCCCGTGCGGTTCATGGGCGAGAGGAGAGGCAGCTTTGAGCGCAAGCCAACGACGACATGGCTGTCGTTGGTGTAACCCCTAGTGAGCCTGGCGTATTAGTTAGGCTTCTCTGCGGCAGCTGTGCTCCTCTTAGAGGTGCTGTTTGCAAGAGAAGCTTGCGGGCCTAATATAAGCTCTAGAGAGTCGAGGAGGTCCTGCTTATGCAAGAAGTGCAGAGATGTGGCGCGTAATGCCTCCAGAAGATGTCTCTCTGGCAAGGAAACTAACGTCTTCCATGATGCCGATGGCCAGAGTTGAGCAAGCCAGGCCTTGACCTTGTCGATACTGGACGTAGGCATCTATGAATGTGTTGCCTGCTGCGTAGTTGGCTTGTCCGATTTGTCCTGCTGTTCCTGACATGGAAATAAAGAGGAAGAAAAAGTTAAGTGGCTCCTCTTGCTTCTTTAACGCCTCCTTAAAGTTCTGTGTACCCAGCACCTTGGGAAGGACTGCTGTCTGCCACGCATCGAACGTCATGTCAACAAAGTTTGCATCCTGTAAAACCATAGCAGCCTGCAAGACTCCAGCGACGGGGTTAGTGGCCGAGGCCACGGCCTTCTTAACGTCCTCCCGGTTGTTGATGTTACCACGAACGACTTGGGTCGAGCAACCCAAACTTGCCAGTTCCTCAAAGAAGGCCGGGTTGGATTCGGCAAACTGGGTGGCCGACCTGGAGAAGAACAGGAGATGACGCGCTCCCTTTTCTGCCAGATACGTAGCAATCGACTCGCCCAGTCCACCCAGTCCACCTGCAAACACGTAGGTCCGGTCATGTCGAAGAATCAACTCTCGGCGCGCCGGTTCTGCCTCGGGTGCATGGGTTGCTCGGCTCTCCGGGACCGTGACGACGATCTTGCCTATATGCTGGCCCTTTTGCATGTATCGGAACGCCTCCTCAACTCTTGCGGCCTCAAATGTCTTGATCGGTGCGATGGGCCCAAGTTTTCCTTGCACGCAGAGCTCCACGATCATATTCAGGATTCTGCTTGCCACCTTGGGTTTGTGTGCCTAAAGCTCCGTGTGGTCGAGGCCGACGAATGTTCGATTATTCTCGAAGCGGTCCATCGCCAACTCGGCCTTGCCGATAAAGTCCCTCTTTCCGATTTCCACCATTGTGCCAAACTTTATAACGCAATTCCACGATTCGTGAAGGAGCTCCCCCGAGAGCGGGTTGAGAACCACATCGACACCTCGGCCATCAGTTGCTTTTAGGATCCCCTGCCGGAAAGAACTGTCTCTGGACTTGAAGATGTGGTCTCTGGGAATACCGAAAACACTCATAAGGTACTCCATTTTGTCCTCACTGCCCACAGTACAAAAGATCTAGAGCCCAAAATGTTAGCGAGCTGTCTTTTCTTTTAGAAATCATTTCATATGCAAGGAAGTGCCAACCTCTGCTCCTATCATCTTGGCTATTTAAATGGCGGCCTGTCTAACGCCACCACAAGCGGAATGAATCAAGACAGACTGTATCTAGTTAGTATCTGTTTAAGGCACAGAGACATTCAAATCCTACCTGTTCTGCCTCTAACCTCGCCAGTTCCACCAATCCATATATGGCGGTGCCAAAGACGCATGGCATCGTCGCCGCCTCTTGGAAAGTCAGAGACTCGTGAATATTGGGGCAATACATCTCAGGCATGGTTTGTGACGTAGAAAAGCATCCTGTGGAACTGAAAGCAACCCGATCGCCTATAACAAGGCGTTGGACACCGGATCCAACCCGTGTGACAATGCCAGCGCCCTCGAAACCAAAGTCGCCGGCAGCCAAACCGTCATTGGTGGCCTCGACGATGCCCATTGCAATCAAGACGTCCTATTTTGAAAAAAAGTCAGAAACAAAGTGCCCTGCCATGGCTTTGCTGGGTGTCTATTACCTTGAAGTTGAGCCCGACTGCTCGAGTGTCTACCTGTACCCAGTCCTCCGCCTTCAAGACAGGCGACGTCTTCTGTTTCCAGTGGAGGGTTTGAATGATTCCAGGCTTGCCTATGACCAGACTCTCCATTCGGACTTTAGGTCTTTTGTCTTGAAGTTCGCTGTTGACATTGATCCAGTGCATTCGGCCGACCTAAATCGTACCGCCATGGAAAGCGTACTCGGACGCAAAGTCAGTATCAACTTCGCCATCTATCACTCGCGATGGGAACGTCTTGACAAGGTCAGAAAGTGCTCTCTATGCACTTTCGTCAAATACCTCGAGTTCAAACGTCACCAAATCAATACTTGTCTCTTGGCGGATGCTCCTGGCCATTCCGTTGACGAGCGCGTAGTCGGGGTTCTTGCAACCGATCTGGCAGGCCCCAGTGACCCAGCAAAAGGGGACATCCTGAACCGAGAAAAGAGTGCGTTTGAAGGCGTTGAACTGCTCCTCGGTGATATTGGCGAGGAATGGCGCCTCCAAATCCACAAGATTGCAGGCTGTCCTGGGGTGAGCACGTCACCGAGTGAGAAAAGGTCCAAGTGCAGGCCTGTTCCTTCAAGGTATTTGGTGACCTCTGCAACTGCGGGATGGTCTAATTCATTGGCGATGATGCTCACTCCTTTGAGCTGTTCCCAGCGAGGCTGCACGGGTCTGGCGATGATGCTGTTGCTCATGTTGCCATCGAAAGCATATACCTCAACACTGGAGAAGCCTGCCTGCAAAAGTTTCTCGTGCCATGTTCCAGCACTGAAATATGGCTCGTTCTCCCGGCCGTCCTCGCTGAGCCACCAGCCGGATGGCGGTCCCATGATATAGTTGACCGACTTGGATGACTCGGGGCTGAGCTCCATGAGGAACAACCGACCTTGGGGATAAAGAAGCTTCCGCACATTGGACAAAGTTTTGGCGAGATTAGGCGTGGCGTGCAGACAGCTGGAGGATATAATGAGGTCGAATGAAGCCTCCTCGAATCCTTGGCTGATGGGGTCTTGGGTAATATCAAGCATCGAGTACTCGATGGCCTGGTAGTCACGGAAGCGCTCCTTGGCTCCTATAAAGAACCCAGCCGATATGTCACTGTACACATAGGTTCCATATATGTGCTCTCCTCGGCCGGATCTCAGGGCGGGAAGTATTGTGGCGGTGATGCCGCCTGTGCTAGCGCCAATCTCTAAAACTCGCATGGTGGGCTTCTTGTGGCCGAGCAGAGTGAGGAAGTCAAGATGATCAGAGTTATTGGTAAAGTCATATATACGCATTAAGATGTTATCGGCTATAAGCACCTCTAGCGGGTCGGCTTCGCCAGTGAAGAAGTGCACGCTATTGTTAAAGATGCGATATAGGGAAATAGCCACAGCTTCAGCTTTAGTGCCCGCAGAGACTGCGAGGTAGTCCCGAATGAGCTTTTGTCTCTCCTCAGAGCTCATGGTTGCGGTTTCAACGCAGTTGGGGACGTAAGGGTATCGCCCCTCGACCGCTTCCGAGTAGGGGATGTCTATCCACTCGCGAAACTTGACAAGATGCCATTAGGTTATTTCGAGTCCGGCGAGCTGGTGCCTCGACTCTATAATGCATGCCAGACCCATAGTATCGACCAGTCTATGTTGCTGATCATCGGGATCCTTCTTGAATGATCGCAAGAGTCGTGTAGCATCAATAAAGTCAGCATCCGTCTTCCATTCAAGTACAGCTGCAGCATGTGGATCGTCGTCGACAACATCTGAGCCGTCACTCAGCGGTGAAAGTTCAAGACCTATCCAGCTGAGAACAACTTTCCCATTGGAAACACCCACCAGGTTGCTCACTGATCCGCCATGGCCCTTATTAGTGGCATCTCCAACTACTCATATGGGTCCCTTAGGTCTTCCCACGTATATCTCTTTAATATACTTGGGGACCGAAGGCGTATTGAAGTTCCTGCCAAGCCCATGGCATAGGCAGACATTGGAAAGATGAAAGGCAGCGTCGATACTAGCCGGGTGAAGAGAATAAAGGTCACCCTCTTCGGGGAGACATTTATCGTAAATGGTGCCCACGGCTCTCTTGTCGGTTGTGTGCACGCTAATTCCATCTAAGCCGCGAAATTGTCCGCCATAGTTCATACCAAATCGACGCCAAACGTTATACATGACTGAAGTGGGAACCTTGCGAGGGAGAGGCTCGATCTTTGGGGTGTCAGGAACAAATGTTGGCCTAGACCTGACTTGGCCCGAGACGTGCTTGGTCTATATGTTGGTAGTAGCAGTAAAAGACGAGATGGTGAAGCTGTACCAATCCAAATCAGCTGCGTTGGTCAGGCGAACCGGCGTCAATGTTGTAACCAGCTCGACAGGATCGCCATGTAAGACGAGCGCCGAAGCCAGCGTAACGCGTCTCAGAGAGTAATCGTGGGATCCTGGACGAAGCTGTTTGATCGCCTTACCGGCCATGCAGAGGTAGGCTGCGCCAGGAAGGATAATGTCTCCCAATATGTCGTGGTCACTGAGCCACGTGGCATCTTGGACTCACAACTTGCAGCGCCATGCAGGTCCGGCGTCTGCACTCTCGAGCACCCGGGTACTAAGCAGTTCATGGTGGTCGAATTTGCGAAAACGCCAGTCTCGGGATAGGCGATTCTCCAACCAATACTCGCCATCGTAGTGCCACGAGTATGTTGGGAGGTCGGTCAACAACTCCCCGCCTTGAGGCCTGCCGCCAAGGTTCACGGCGCTCAATTCAAGATCAGGGGTGCTGCCGGCCAGCCAGAGATTGCCCGCAGTGCTGAGGGTTGACAGCTGAGCGTCTTGTTTGCGTATAAGAGTTGAAATGTATCCGGCATTTGACTTGCTCTCGCTTTGAATGGTCTGTCTAATAGGTCCTGCGAGAGCCGAATGTGGCCCGATTTCTATAAACCTGAGGTTATCGTGAGACTGGAGCGCAGTCTGAATGGCACCTTTGAACAATACAGGAGACACCAGGTTCTCTGTCCAGTATGAGGTCGATAGATCACTGTTGAGTCCTCTGGTTACCGAGGAGTAGAAAGGAACTTGGGGCTGGCTTGCGTTGACGGTTCCAAGACGGGCAGCGTAATCTTGGACGATAAGCTTCATATGCTCTGGGTATAGAATCCGTTAGTGACTTTTTTCTCAACTAGAAAACTCTCATACAAAGCTAACTTACCCGAGTGATAAGCACATTCGACACGAAGGGGCCGGACTAAAATGGATGGATCGGCGGCGCGGATGGATTCCATGACTCTTTCCAGAACATGGGCATCACCTGTCAATGTGACACTAGCTGGTGAGTTATCACAGCCGATGGTAACCCGTGGCTCAAGGTACTGCTCGACGTCTTCCTGGCCAGGACCTATGGCTGCCATACCACCTTTGCGCATAGTCTTGAGCGCAATGATGGCGTTTCCTCGATAGTAGGCGATACCGATTGCATCTTTAGCAGAAATGGCGCCGCAGGCGTATGCGGCAGCGATTTCACCAGAGGAATGACCTACAATAGCGTCAGGTGAAATACCCCAGCTCCGAAGCAGTTCCACGAGTGCAATCTGGATTGCCGTGCAGCAGGGCTGAGAAATTGCCGCTTCTGATAAACGGCTGGTCTTTTCGTTGGCAAGAATTTCATCTGGATAATCAGTAGGTGAATATTTAAACGCCCAAGATGATTCGATACATACCTCGCATGTTCCAGTTTGGGCCATCCAATAGTCCTGATAGCTCCGCGTCAAGGTACTCGACCGTATCCTTGAAAACTCCATCGCTTCTGAGAAGCTCAAGACCCATCCCGGCCCATTGAGCCCCCTTTCCCGTAAAGACAAAGACAATGTCATCACACTTGGACCCGGCGACCGGCTTAATAATCTTGGATAGTTCCAAGGAATCCAATCCGTCTATGACGCAGAAAGCACGATGCGAGTGCACCACCCGTTTGGTGTTCAATGTATACGCCATGTTGCTGAGAGAGTCTGGATGTCTTGTCAGGTACTCTTCGTGCCTTTGTGCAGACATCTCCAAAGCTTTAGGATGCTTCGCAGAAAAGGTAAGAAGATGCCATCCGAGGTTTTCATCGCCTGAACCCTGCGATTCGGACTCGGGTTTCTGTTCAAATCCAAAAGAGGCAGCAGATTCTAGTATAACCTACATACAAGCAGTTTGTCAGACACACCAAGTTTAAGTTGAAGCACATCAGTCTTTTGTTTTTCACTTATATGGGCGTTGGCACCTCCGATTCCAAAGCTGTTGACGGCAACTCTTTCCAGTTTGTCAGTCGGCCACGATGTAGCTTTGATCGGAACCTTGAGTTTCGCTTCCTCCCATGGGACTTTGGGGGTTGTTAGTATCTTGTTAACCCAGGACAATGAAACACATTACTTTTTGGGTTAGGGGTCTTGAAGTTGATGTTGGGTGGGATGGTCTTGTTCTCCAGCGCCAAAGTCATCTTGATGATGCTTGACAATCCAGATGCGCCTTCACCATGGCCGATATTCGGTTTGACCTTGATCTTCTGTAAACAGATGAACTCGAGACTTTTTGTTATTTTTGACTTACTGATCCAATGTAGATACCGTGGTCTCCCCATACGTTAGCCACGGCGCTTACTTCACCGGGATCGCCGACCTGTTTTGAAATTCTGGTTAAGTCTTTACCTTCGTTCACTTGTTGTTTCACTTACTGCGGTTCCAGTTCCGTGGCATTCCACCATGGCCGTCTTGGAAAAGTCGGAAATACCTGCTAGTCGATGTCCTCATCTCATCAATTTCTCATGGCTTTCCGGGTTCGGCAGTGTGAAGCCGGCCGTCTTTCCATCGGCAGCGGCACAGGTTGATCGAATGACGGCTCTTATCGGGTCTCGGTCACGAACTGCATCCGACAGTTTCTTGATGTAGATGGCTGAGACACCCTCTCCCCGGGCATAGCCATCAGCGTCAGCATCAAAGGTTTTGCAACGGCCATCTTCTGAAAGAACACCCTGTTCAGTCAAGGCCACAGTAGTTCGTGGCGTAATGATGAGGTTGATGCCGCCAATAATGGCACCGTCAGCGCAGTCTCCGCTGAGAATGTCCTGACAGGCTAAATGGAGAGCTATCATGGAGGAAGAGCATGCTGTCCGGACCACCATGCTATACAACGTTCGATTAGAGGCGTTCTGCATGGGGGTGGGGGGGTGCATACCTGGGACCCTTGAGATCAAACTCGTACGAGGCTCTGTTTGCGATAATATAATCGCCGTAGACATATGTTCGCGTGGGGTTCAAGTCTTGCCCGTCCTGCATCTCCATTTCGCCCCAGTCATCACCCAGGGCACCAACATAGACACTCACATCCTTGCCACGCCATTCCGAGACACATGATCAAGGCTGATCACCCGGGGGCTGCTTCAGAGGCCATTGACTACCCTGCTTGCGGTGGCCAGGCGTCTTGTGGCGGCGTTGAGTATGGTGTTTCGGCCAAGCAAGGTACTGAGGCTGTTACCACTGCTGTCAATGGGCTTAATAAGAGGTGTCCCAATACCAAGATTGTCATGATTGGTTACTCTGAAGTACGATAAAAAAAACTCTTCGATCCCAGTCATGATGCTAATTCTCTTGTGTAACAGGGTGGTCAGATCATGGACAACAATATCTGTGGAGGACCAGACAACGGGGCTTCCATCTCTGCTTCCAATGTTCCTCTCTCAGCAAGTGCAGTTGAACAGGTGAAGGCCGTCATCATGATGGGCGATCCCCGATTCATCCACGGTCTGGCATATGGAGTCGGGACCTGTGACGCTGGCGGCGTAAGTCATGCCAAGACAAATACTCGTTACAAAGAGGAAGAAGCTAATTGTCGACAGTTTGATGCTCGACCCGAAGGTTTCGTCTGCCCCAACGCGGGCAAAATCCAGAGCTACTGCGACTCTCAAGATCCCTACTGCTGCAATGGTAACGATGCTGCTCATCATCAGCAATACGTAGGTATCTACGGAAAGGAGGCCTTGAAGTTTGTCAACTCTAAGCTCTAGGGTGCAGCTGGTGGAAACACTGGCAATGCCACTGACGGGGAAGCCAGAAGCAGTGGGGATACTAACGGAGACGCTGGCAACAACGGTGGGAACACCGGCAGTGCTGAAGGAAATGCCGCAAACGCTGGTAATAACGGAAATACGGGTGGAAGCTTTGCGGGTAACTTCGGCCAGGATGGAAACTTTGCGAATGCTGGCAACGCGCAATCAAATGGCGACAAGTGCTAAGAATAGACGATAAAACCCACATATTCATTCTAGATTTAAGTTTTCAACATATCGCCCAGAACCTTACAAACCGCATCCCCAACTTCACTGCACATCGCACTTCCTCCAAGGTCCTTTGTCCTGATCTCCAAGCCACCATCATCCTTGGTGTCGAGAACCTTTGCAACAGCCTGTTCAATGGCATCCGCTTCCTTCTCCAACAGAAATGAATAGCGAAGCATCATAGCCAGACTCAAGATCTGCGCCACAGGATTTGCAAGGTTCTTGCCTGATATGTCTGGGGCACTCCCATGGACGGGCTCGTATATTCCCTTGCAAGATCCTTCTCCAGGGACGCCAGCAAGACTCGCGCTAGGAAGTACGCCAAGTGTACCTGTTATACCGCCGGAAATATCAGAAAGGACATCTCCAAAGGTATTATCGGTATGGATGACGCTGTTGTTAAACCGCTTAGGGTCAAGCACCATCAGCATCGCCAGACTGTCGGCGAGTTGATGCTTCAGGTCAATGTCTGTGAGCTCTCGATTGAAGATGTCCGTTGTCGCGCGTCTCCAAAGTCTCCCACTCGCGAGGACATTTGCTTTATCGGCGCTCCAGACAACCGGTTTGCTTCCGTCATTCGCCTTTTCGCTGCCCGCATGCAAGATCCTCGCAACGGCAGCACTCACACGGGCCAACCTCTCAACCTCCGATCTCGAATAAATCCAAAGATCGGAAGCTTCATCTTCACTCTCTTCTTTCTTTCCAAAATACGCACCACCGCAGTTTTCCCTCACAACGATGAACTTGGTCCCTGCCACAAGCTCAGGCTTTATTGGTGATGCACTGACAAGGGATGGTACTAGAATCTCGCATGGGCGCAGGTTGGCAAAAGCATCGAGGCGCTGACGGAGCCGCAACAGGCCAGACTCTGGTGTTGGCTCGGCTCCTGCCCACTCCGGACCACCGATGCTGCCAAAGAGCACGGCGTCGCTAGCCACGGCTTTTTCAAGAACAGATTCTGTGATTGGGGTTCCGTACTTGTCGATACTACAGCCGCCGCAGATGCCCATATCTCTTTCGAAGTGGATGTCGGGTCGACTCGCTTCTATCACGTCGAGGACTTTCAGAGCTTCAGTCATGATTTCTGGGCCGACATGGTCTCCTGGTAGGACAAGAATTCGGAATGTCTTGATTTGGGACATGGTCAATACGATCAAGTATCAGTTGTGTGGTTGCAAATTGATGAGGAGAATTGTTCAAACGAGGTCTAATGTATCGGTAGTCAAGAAGGTTTGACAAAACAGTTGGTGATGGATGCCGGGTTTCCCCATCGTGTGATATCTCGAATCAACATCAGACTACCGACGTCGGAGTCCAGAATATCTCCGGTTATCGCCAATAATGTTCCTGTGATGGAGTAAAATGCAGCCAAGAGAAATTGTTATTCCTGTGACTGATTATTTTACCCCGCTCCGGATGTTAACTTGGACATTTGCTTCCGTAATGGATGGATAGGGGTGCAATTAACAAAATGCGGGGAGACACCAGTCTGACAACGTGAGCAAAGACGACAAAAGAAAGAACAAAACCGACAGGAGCCATGCATAAAATCTCGCTTTCCTTGAAAATCCCACACATTTCAATCCCCCAATCTCTTCATACACGATACCAACATGACAGGACGACTTCAAGGGAAGACAGCAATCGTGACTGGCGGCGCATCAGGCTTTGGTAAAGGCATCGCTACCAAGTTTATCGCTGAAGGTGCCAACGTCGTCATCACTGATCTCAATGAACAACATGGCCAGGCTGTCGCTCAAGAACTCAACTGTGACTTTTCACGTGCTGATGCTACGAGTCCAGATGATTGGCGTCACGTTCTTGAATTTACTCTGGAAAAGTTCAACCAACTCGATATTGTGGTCAACAATGCTGGCGCTGCATATCCAAAGAAGCCCACTGAGCAGGTCACTGACAAAGACTTTGATCTCGTCATGAACGTCAACGTCAAGAGTGTTTATCACTCAACCAATGTACTTCTGCCTTATTTTCTTGGTGGCGGCCGACCTGGATGTTTTATCCAGGTTGCTTCGACGGCTGGCATCAGACCGAGGCCAGAGTTGACATGGTACAATGCGTCCAAGGCGGCTGTCATCAATGCTACCAAGACGATGGCTGTTGAGTATGGACCCAAAAAGATTCGCTTCAATTCTGTCTCTCCCGTTGTTGGAAGCACTGGCATGCAAGTACTCTGTCTCGGCTTTGTTGAGAATCTGCTTGCTAACTGGTATGCGTAGGACACATCTTTTTATCGGAAAGCCAGATACCGAAGAGAACAGGGCGGGTTTTGTTTCCACTATTCCCATCGGCAGACCATCCACGCCAAGCGACGTCGCCAATGCTTGTTGTTATCTAGCTAGTGATGAGGCTGCATTTATAACTGGTGTTGACTTGGAGGTGAGAGTTTTGCGTCATAATTAAATCCGAAGCTAACTTGGCTATCTAGGTTGATGGAGGCCGATGTGTGTAGGTAAATGATTCTCAACTTGGATTTGAAGGGATTAACTAAAGGAATTGACATTTTGTCCTTTTCATAGATGATCTACAATTAAACGTTTTGTATGAATTATAACATCCTTGCTTAATCAACTTGCAACAATCAAATGTATTGATTTTCACACATCGTCAAAAGAACATTGTCTCTGGAGTTTGTTTCCTTCCTAGGCTAGTGGGTAGCAGAAACGTTGGCCTCTCAAGTCTGAGGGTATAAAAATAAGTAGTCTAAGAACCCCAGCCTAAGCAGCATAAACTGGCCTAATAATTTTATCTTTTATGTTCCTAACGGTCAAATTTTCTGATACCCTGAGGCTAGGTTCTACAGTCACGCCAGTGCGATTGTAGTACAGGACTGCCTACCATTCGCCCTCTCCATTATCAGAATCCGTTTCCGATTTGGATAAATGGATCCATCTAGCTAGATCCCTTTAGGAAAGGAATCTAAAGTCGTTATGGGACGCGTTCTAGTCGCATTGCACTGATGCGGGGGAAATGATTCCTGTGACAGTTTATCAATGTCTGTGATTGGTCGGCATGCACCTTTGAAAGAGGCACAACCTGATGGACAATAGCGGTAGACAAGCGTCTTGATCACATCAGCACAGATTAAATATTTAGACAACAACTTGTAAAGTTTCATTGTTGGCCAAATCAAGTCGAGCAGTATATCACCCATAATGGCCAATCCTTTTCAACGCCCATTCCAACTCGAGAACGAGTCCCTCTTCCATTGCAAGTCTTTGATCAATGGAGACTTTGTATCCGCCAAGGAGGGTAAAACCTTCAGCGTTGTTGATCCGGGATCCGGAAAGACGTGGGCATCTTGTCCAGATTGCACGACGTCAGATGTTGATTCCGCTGTTGCATCCTCATATGAAACATTCAAGACTTACTCAAATACGACACCACGGTTCAGAGCACAGACTCTGATGAAATGGCACAATCTGATCCTTGCCGCCCGTGAAGATCTAGCACGCATTCTTGTCCACGAGACAGGAAAGACACTCGTGGAAGCGCGAGGCGAAATCGATTATGCCCTTACTTTTGTTTGGTGGTTCTCTGGAGAGGCTGATCGGGCGCATGGTACTTCAATGAGCTGTGCTATCCCTGGTCGGCGCGCGGTGACCATTAAGCAACCTATTGGTGTTGCCGCCGCCCTTGTCCCATGGAATTTCCCAATCGCCCTTGCACTACGCAAGGCTGCTGCTGCTTTGGCTGCAGGATGTACCATGGTCGTCAAGCCTTCTCCAGAGACACCTTTGACATGTGTTTCAATTGCACACCTCGCTTTGGAGGCCGGGTTTCCTCGTGGAGCTCTGAATGTGGTGACGACATCACTGGAGAATACACCAACTGTGGCCGAGGCTTTGTGCTTGGATGCGCGGGTCAAGAAGGTGAGCTTCACGGGCAGCACGAGGGTTGGAAAGATCATCGCCAGCTTGTGTGCGCCGAATCTAAAGAAGACAACCTTTGAACTAGGGGGTAACTGCCCATTCATCGTGTTTGATGACGCAGATGTCGACCAAGCCATATCTCAACTCATGCCTCTGAAATGGCGACACGCTGGGCAGGCGTGCATCACCTCCAATAGGGTTTTCGTGCATAGCAGCATCTACGACACGTTTGTCGAAAAGGTGGTGCAAGAAACTCGTGGATTGAAACTAGGACACGGTATGGAGAAAGGCAGCACTATGGGCGCGTTGACAACTCCACGGGGGCTCGACAAGGCAGAAGAAATGTACCAAGACGCCATCAGCAAGGGCGCAAAGACGGTCCTCGGTACTGGAAAACGTGAAGAAGGACAAGGTTACTTCATGGCGCCTACGATATTGACTGAAATGGAAGACGACATGCTCATGACGCACGAAGAAATATTCGCGCCTGTTCTCGGATTCTGCCGCTTCGAGAGTGAAGAGGAGGTTGTGCAGAGAGCGAATGACACGCCTCTGGGATTAGCAAGTTACGTCTTCACGAAGAATGTCGATAGACTATGGCGATTATTCGAAAATTTGGATGCGGGGATGATTGGCCTGGTAAGTCGCTACTTTAGAAATCACGCGTTAAATTCGAAGCTGACTTGGTACAGAACGCGGGCAACAGCTCATCTGCCGAAGCTCCATTTGGAGGCATCAAAGATAGTGGGCATGGCAAGGAAAGTGGAAAGGATGTCGCGATTGATGAGTTCTTGATCACAAAGACTGCGACGTTGACGATTGATGGACATTATTGACGCGTTCTGAGCTGTCAACAACACGATGGACAAACAGCGCGGCGAGGAGTGATTAGTCAGTAAAAGGGGTACATGTTGCCAGGGGTTGAAACAGTGTAATTAGAAGTACACAATGGTAGACGAGATTAAATGACGTCAAGTGTCTTTGTCCAGCCAACCTTTCTATCGTCGAATTCAGAGATCATCTACGATACATATTGTGCACGCATGAGTGGAGTACTTTTGTAGATTTCTATCGTTGTTTAAATGGAATCAATATGGATGAGGACTTGGAGCGAGTGCGGATATCCCCCATCGAGCAACGTCATGTGTCGTTTGTAGCATGTTGTCCTTCAGTGCATCAATGTTCATGTCGTTCACGAGATGAACATTCACTGCGAGAGTTAGAGTAGTTGCTACAAACCAGTTTTACTTTCTAGCACTAGACATTGAATAATATTTAATAATTCAAGAGTAACAAATACTTCGCTTTTAACTGGCGTCGTTTGTAAATTTTAGTATTCCCTCTGTAAGTTGGCTTTGGAATCTTGGTCTAGGGTGGTGACCCATCCATATCCATCATCTGTATACGTTAGATAAGATAGCGTCATTCTTATCACCTCTTATCTTCAATGACAAGGTTCTCGCTGATAGAGAATGCGGGGAAAGACTCTAGAGTTGCCTGATCTGGACTATTCCCAATGGGGAAGGGAATCAAATCTTCCTCAATGTTACCATGATAGCCGTTTATCACTTCGATAAGCAGCATGTCGCCCATGTCGCGTCTTGTCTTTCCTTGCTCCATAACCACGCAAAAGAGGAAGGGGATCTAATAGTCCCAAGTTACAATATTAATCTCAAAATCTCTCAGTAATGCCGAGGTCAAAACTCAATCTTCCACGGGGCAAGCCGCGAGGCCTACGCCGAGATCGGGACTGTCGGACCTGCAAGGTTCGAGGAGTCAAGTGTGATTTGAACAGGCCTCGATGTCTCCCTTGCGTCGAATCTGGTCTGGAATGTGGGGGCTATCCTCAGAGAGTCGTTTGGGCGGCGAACCCTGTTGCGACACCAGTCTCCAGACTGTCTTTGCCATCTCCTGTTGAGCAACCGACTGAGCCAAGGCGCGGTTTATCTGATGAAGCAAACATATTACCATCAGTCGAGTTGAGAAACTCCAGTTCTATATTTTTGAATGATGGCAATGACTTCACCCAGAATTCATTGGCTGCAGATCAGCCTCATATCGTGGAACATCTTCTCGCCTTTGGCCACAGCTTAAAAGTGGCAAGCTTGGCATCGGGCGACAAGACAAACAATTTTCAAACACTATCATCAGACCAGGGATTGAAGCTTATTGCCCAAGTCGACAACTTTCTACAAGCAAGGATTAGGAGACGCAGAAGATCAGATTCTGGTACAACCTCGCATCCATCAACCCTAGCCTTCTCCGCTGCCGAATCCGTCCTTCCTCAAGATGTGGATAACGAGGACATATTGGTCCATCACCGCCTCGAAGCACTCAAGAGCCTCAGTCAAGCACTAAATACTGCCGATCCGGCTGCTTTTCTGGGCATCGCCGTCTTTGCCTTTTTCGAGGTTGTGATGGATGGTGTCTTTGGTGAATGGGACTGCCACCTGCGTGGTGCGCGGTCTCTTCTCGATTACCACTGTCAGAACAGTGACGAGTTCCAGCAACTATCCAACAATTTCATCGGATTTGAACAAATCGTTGCATATTTCGGCTGGTGGGACACAATTGGTGCCGTTGTCAGGCAATCGACCAACAGGGCTGTTGGAGACCAGCAAGGTCTCATCTTCGACGATTGGCATCGCAATACTCTCACGAAAGATTTTCTTGACATGGTTGGGTGCCCGACTGAAACATTCTGGCTATTTGTATCGCTTGCAAAAGGAAACAAGACGGACAATCTTGGCGAGCTGCTCACTCAAGTCATGGCTCAGCTTCTCAAACTGGGCATGGACACGACTGAGCGCGGAAAGTGCATGGATACATACAGATGCGCGGCAGTGATTGCTCTCCTCTCATGGAGAATTCCAGCAACCGAAGAAACGCTGCCTTCTGAACCTTCTGGGACAACATTAACATTTGCCGTTGATAGAATTTGTCAAATCATTGACTCTGGCCGTCCAAAATCTACACTCTATGTCCACATGGCTACACCTGCTTACTTGGCTAGCATGTGGGCCAGTTCGCCTAATCATTGCAAGACTTTGCGGAACTACTGGAGGAATTGTCAAATGGGAGACATTCCCCGTTACTTGGGTGCACAGTTGAGATGCGAGGAGTCATGGCGAGACATGGGGCTAGTCTGAACAAATAGCAAGCTTTGCCACTAGTCTGGTAATGGACGACAACGACTGCGAGATACTTCAAAGAATGCGCCGATAGGAAAATATAAATGCGCCGAAAATATTTTAAATGCGCCGATAGGACAGAATCGCGGTTTCGCTTATTCCTGTTTCAAACAATTAACTCATTCCTACTATGTAACATTCGTCTACGGATAAGCCAATAGACATACTACGTCAAAATTAACATTCGAAATAAGCTATAGACCCCTGTAGCTAGCCAGACTTATTTAATAACTGTCTGCTGCAAAGATAAGACAAAAATTACTCATTACAGTTCATCAGTCTTTGAAGGTCTACACTATGCGTCTTGCTCTGTCTCTACAATATGTGTTAGGCTTCTTGCCGTTAGCAACTTGCATACTGAGCCCTTTGCCACCAGACTACAAAAACGTAGCCGCTCAATGGGCGTTTTTGTCATACAAAAACCCTTCACTAGCAGTCCTACCCGGTCATTTTAATCGCTCAGTCTTTGTTCCATTTGCCAACAGTGAGGTTTCTGATCCTTCGCTGGCTAAAGAGTAAGTCGTCGTTCAATCGACCCTTCCAGCGTTACCCAGCTAACCGCAAATGCTCGATAGCCTCGACTACATCAATTCAACTAACTTTGTGGCCTATGATGAAAGGTTCTTCGATCTTCTTGGGCCAGATGCCAAGATACGTCAAGTACATCAGCTCCCCTTCCAAACCCATGAAGCACCATGTTACAATCCTGTAACCAAAGACCTCTTCTTCATTGAGTGGGGACCGCCTGGAGGCAATGATGGGTTCCATGATTGGCAATATCTGTTGAACATAGAGACGCACAAACTGCGTAAGATCAAAACAGATCCTCCAATTCACAATGTTCATGGATGTGCGGTCTATGACGGAGACTACTATGTCATTACTGATGGCAGTAGCAACGAGACTGCTTCTCTCAACAAGATTACTCCCGAGTTAAAAAAGACTACCTTGCTTAACAATTATTTTGGATTGCCATTCTCGGGATTCAATGACATGGATGTTGACGACGAGGGTAACTTCTGGATAACTGATGATCACTATGGATTTGTAAGTTCTTCTAGTGACTCGAAAAGAGAAACAAACTGACAAACGTTGCTTAGGGAGCTGGAGTTGTTAAGTATACGCCACCAACGCTGTCGACTGTTTATTTCGTCAACAAAACCACACTTCGACCCCGGCCTTTCCATACCACCAACGGCCAAGCAAATGGCATCACATTCCACAAGGGTCAAGACAGAAAAGGCACAATCTACATCTCCAACACAGCAGCATCCCAGCCTGGACCTGCTCCCCACAAACTCAACTCTTTCGGTCCCCGAAAACTCACATCCTTCGATGTGTCCTATCCTGGGGCTATTACAGCGAACAAGAAACTGTTAAGCGTTCCAATCGCCTTTGTGTACGATGGAATCAAAGTCTCTAAAAACGGTTGGGTGTTTGCGGGTTCTGGTAATGGAGTGGATGTAATTGACCCGCGAAGTGGTGAGGCAGTAGGAGTAATTCGTGTGGGTGGTGAGTTTATTGCTGTTAATGTGGCATTTGTGGAAAAGGAAATGTGGATTGTTGGGGCAGGAGGTATTTGGCAAGTGACAGGCTTTAAGGAAACCCTAGCTAGAGGCTTTTAGATAATACTAATTTCTGTCTCGGCTAGAAGGGGAACTTGAGAGAGCCTTTGTGCATCATTACCGTGATCATATCAGCCACAAGTTCAGTGATGAAGCAAATTAGAAACGAGGTAACATGCTATTTGAATCTCCTGTTACTAGGTAAGCTGCTACCCTAACCTAAATGCTATCTCCTCCACTTAGTCTCAGCGCCATAGAGAATAACTCAAATAGAAGCTTTCCAGATAATGCAAACGAGCAACTGACAAGTTGTGCGGATTGATCCGAGGTGTAATATTGGTATGTAACAAAAGAAAGAAAGTAAAAAGAGCGATAAAATTAACCTCCGCGTCCAAATGCAGGATAAGTAGGTGTGCTGGAATCACAAGCAAATCTAACAAAGTATTTGCTCGATGACCCAGAGTTATTAACAATTACAGTACCGTCCGGAGCTGTAACAGTAACTATCATAGAGTAGTCTCCCTGAGCATTGGCCCAGAAAACTCGGAACGGCGTGTAAGTGCCCGCTGTTAGCTGCATCTTGAGGGTCTTAGAGGTGGAAGGCCCTGATGAAAAGTCCTGCTCCAGATCTGCATTGGCACGTGTCCATGTTGACAAAGCCTTATTACCATACCAAACCAGTGTAATCTCATCTGAGTATGGGACAACAACAGAGTAAGTACCATTGATTGGCGCATATAAGAATGCTCGATGGTTAACAGCCTTGTACTGCCATGTCTGACTTGGTGAGCCAGGATAAATAGCCTGAGCAGGGCCTGAATTTCCTGCTTTGACTCCTCCTGGTTCTGTAATGCCGATGGAATTCGTAATGCCAGTGTAAGTCGGTGTCGCTGTGCCAAAATATGCTACGTTGAGGGAAGAATAATTGGGCGGATCAGCGTTGTAGTACGAGTTGGTATAGATGGCGTATTCCAAACCACCATTGTTACATGACTGATCTGCAACCTTTGTTCCAACTGGGGGAGCGACGACAACTACAGTGGCAGTCTGCCCGGCGGAAGCAGGTGTCCCAGTGGATGTGCTCTGGATTGAGACAGTGCTGGTATAGCTAGTTACAGTGGTGTATGGTTGGGGTTTTTGCATAACCACTGTAGCAACGCCACCCGGAGAAGTTGGCGATAAGGTAGTAGTACCACTTGACGAGAAGGAACCCCAGGTTGTAGTAGTTGTGTAGGACTGAGGTAAGTCAACAACGACAGTACCTGGATCGCCTTGGTTCGCTGGTGCCATTGTAGTGGTACTAGCTGTTGCGAAGGTACCCCAGCTTGTGGTAGTCGTATAGGACTGGGGTCGCTGAACAACGACGGTTGCAACGCCACCCGGAGAGGCTGGTGAAAAGGTGGTAGTACCAGTTGTTGAGAAGGAACCCCAAGTTGTAGTAGTCGTATAGGACTGGGGTAGGTCTACGACAACAGTCCCTGTACCGCCTTGGTACGGCGGTGCCATTGTAGTGGTTGATGCTGCTGTGAAGCTGCCATAGCTAGTTACAGTCGTATATGGCTGGGGCCGACCTACTACAACAGTAGCAACACCACCTGGAGATGCTGGTGCCATGGTGCTTGTTACAGCTGTTGTATACGTACCATAACTGGTAACTGTTGTGTAGGACTGAGGCTTTTCCACAAGAACAGTACCCATCCCTCCAGGACCAGTTGGGGACAATGTCGTAGTAGTAGGTTGGGCCCAAGAGCCATAACTCGTCACAGTTGTGTATGCCTGAGGGCTCTTGATAATAACAGTGGCCGGATCCCCAGCCTTAGCAGGTTGGTTCGTTGTGGTAAGAGGAGCAGTCATTCCATCAACATAAGTCGTGACTGTTGTGTAGGACTGAGGTAGATCAACCTCGACAGTGCCTGTCTGTCCTGCGACAGAAGGTGGATATGTTCTAGTGTTGGCTGCAGTGAAAGTGCCATAGCTAGTGAATGTAGTATAACGTTGAGGTAGATCGACCTCGATAGTGCCTGTCTGTCCTGCAGCAGAAGGAGGGTATGTTCTAGTGCTGGCTACAGTGAAAGTGCCATAGCTAGTAACTGTAGTGTAAGGTTGAGGTAGATCAACCACGACGGTAAGAGTTGGGCTGGACCCATCGCCGCTTGCAGTTGTTGTAGTGGCCGCCGTGACGCTTCCATATCTAGTAGTAGTCACGTAATACTGAGGATCAAAGATAACCACGGTGCCTATTTGACCCGGAGTGGATGGAACTATGGTGGTTGTAGATTCAGCCGTAATGACTCCGTATGACGTAATGGTCGTATATGGCTGTGGTTCGAAGACCATGACAGTGCCTGTTTCACCTGGATTAGACGGAGCTATAGTAGTTGTAGATTCAGTCATAACGCCACCGTACGAGGTAACGGTCGTATATGGCTGCTTTGCTACAACTAAAACAACACCTGTCTGGCCAGGAGCAGGAGGAGGCGAGGTGTATGTAGTATCGGTGGAGACGGATCCGTACGACGTAATGGTTGTATATGGCTGCGGTCTGAAGACAACTACAGTGCCAGTTTGACTTGGAGTAGATGGGGATATGGTAGACGTCGATGCAGCTGTAAATTCTCCAAAGGAAGTGATGGTCGTCCACTGGTATCCCTGGTACACAACAACAGTGCCCGTTGCGCCTGGAGTAGCTGGATATATAGTGTCTGTAGATGCTACCGTGTCACTTCTATAGGAAGTAAATGTGATCCATGGATCTGGCTGATAAACCACGACAGTACCTGTTTGGTCTGGGGAGGATGGGGAAATAGTCTTCGTAGATGCGGCTGTGATTGTTTGGTCATATGAGCTGACTGTCACCCATTTATCTGCGATATGAATTACTACTGTGCCTGTGTGACCAGATACAGAAGGCCACATAGTCGTTGTATAGTCAGATGAAGCTGCATCGTCATACGAGGTCGTGGTCTCCCATTCGTATGGATCATAGATAACAACAGTACCAGTTTCTCCAGGACCTCTAGGAGCTATTGTACTCGTGACTGCAGCTGTGATTGAACGATCATAGGATGTTACGGTTACGTATGGAACTGATGGGCTCGGTACCACAACAATCACCGTACCAGGGCCAGATCCTGACGGGGCCTCAGTGATGGTGGAGGTACCGGTGTCTGTGCCTGTACTTGTGATGGTGGTATAGTCGACGGTAGAAATTTCGGTCTCGGAAGGAGATAAAGCCAAGGTGGGATCTTGGGAAAGAGGAGCGTTTGTATCGCCTTTCTTGTAACCTTGCATTCTGACGATAACGGTTACTATGTCGCATGGATTTTCGGTAGGCAGAGTGGTTGTCTCAGGCGTAGTGATCATACGGTCGGTCGACGATAATATAGTTACATGGCTCTCCACCATAACAGTCCCACATGATAGCCCTCGAGAGTCCATAAGGGGAATGTTGTATGTAGTATTTGCTTCACCATGTCCATAAACAGGGGTGGTGGCAGTGTAGGTAGCATCAGTTCGCATGAGAAATGTACTGCAATCATTAGCTAGAAGAGGCAGATGATAAATCCATACATCTCATACCTTGTTAGAGTATCATACTGTGTAGATGACCCTATGACAATCTCGATGGGCTGTGTTTGAATGTCCCGTTTGCCTACTATAGTTGCATTGGATACTGTGCCCAAGAAGGCTAGGGCCCAGAAGCCCAACATGCAGCGAAGCGACATGATAGAGGAGCTCAGGGAACAAGATTGTTATCGGTTGGTTGAATAATGAGGAAAAAAAAAATGAAAGTCATGCGGGTTAACTAAAGAATCGAGAAAAGAAATAGAAGAAGTAAATAAGAAAATGACACAATGTGGGTAAATATACCAGAAAGAGATCTGAGAAAACGAGGCTAACATCTAAGCTTCATCTCGAAATACCATCGGCAGAACTTATTTTGTGCCTCTTTTCATCTTGGTTGAGAGCAATGATGCATGGAATTTTCTGTGGGCTGTCTAGTGCGGTTCCGGTGCTTACAAAAAGATTCCAGACCGGGTGCATTATCCGACCTGATCCAGGAACCATGTTCTTGGCTAGCTCGATAATGTCTTTGCTGCAGCGAGAAATGATTTCTCTTATTACAGTTTGGGCTAATAACTTCTGCACATCTTTCATGACGGCATTACCTGAGGGCAGCGGTACCGATGGAATGCTCAGTTCTCCATGGGGGACATAAGCTCTAAGCCACATGTCTTAACTGCGAACAAAATATTGAAGGAATGCAATTCACTCAGTGGTATTCTAGTTTGGGTCTAGTCTTGGAAAGTCTTTCTGTTACTTGTCTACACGCAATTGACATAAGGGAGAGAGATCTGGGATCTGATACGGATACGCATTGCAGGCAGGTCAGGCTCTATTAACAAGACGTAGCTTGAAGAGCTATGTTCAAGATCTATCTAGAGAGGTAAAAAATCTAGCTGATAACGTATCACCACATGATACCGGTCCACTGTTCGGTCTCGGGTAGGCTCGTCTGATCACGAGCCGTGACACTTACTATTATGGCTTAACCACCGGGGTTCGTCTGAAGACTTCCACTTGGGTTGAAAGGAAATTTAGGAATCTGAAGCTCCCCAACGAAGGTATCCAACTTGGGTGCAGCCTTGGTCATATCAAACACGCAAGTAGGCTGCTTCGTTCCAAACATGTTGACAGCAGTGACATTTGACTTGTCATCGAAGGAGACACGCACTTGATGCGTGGTCCGTCGTGAGATATCTCCTGAAAAGTAATTCTGAGGTGAAATCATCATCGACGAAACGGCTTTCGTCGTCACAGTGTTGGGCAGATCAGCCGTATTAGGTAGGTGGTGCATGCCGAGGTTGAAGTATCTTGCGTAACTGTTAGTCTCGGGTAATAGTAATGCTCAGGAAGGGTTACTTACAAAACGATGTCTTCTTGATCGAGACTCTCCCCATTGAAGAATTTATTGAAGTCTACAGCTGGGTGGTGCGGATCATAACTATTGAAAGCGTAAGCGCTTTTCGGCTCGGTGTCGTGTTGCTGCAGGGCGAAAATGTTGTGATTGGCCCAGTTTGCGGACTGTCCAAGAGCTGTAGATGACTGCACCGTCAAGTGCCCTGTGCTACCGCTGTCTGTGAAGCCGGTTAGTGTCGTCCAGGTTTATATCCATGTAGGTGATACTTACTTGGAGAAATCGCGTAGCCAGGTGCCTCTCCGAAATCATTCAGAGCATCCTTGTTGACAACTGCATATGCAGCTGCTCCATTCTTCGCCCATGTAATCTTGCCCTCGTCCTCACTAGCGATATACGACCGGTTGGCCTTCATAGTATTGATTGATTGTCCCTCAGACCAGGGGTATCTGTTCAAGTTAGTACATGGTAGTATAATGGATGGAAAACAACGTACACTACTGAGACGGGCACAAACTCAGTTTTTAACACACTATTCTTCCTGCCTTTGATATCTAGATCGAGCTTAAAATTAATGACATGGTCATGCATAGAACCTGACAGGTTGTCATGGATATGAAAGCCATAATCGCCATCTCCGGACCAAAAAGCTCCCTGGATATAGCCAGACGCTCTAACAGTGACGCTAATGGACCCATCGTAATGAAAGGTATACTCGAACAAATAGTCATAGTTGCCAACTGTAGAGACGCTGCGAACAGTAAATACAATGTTCTTGGTCGCGGAAACATACGTCCCTGTCAAATGTCGCTGTATAGGATATCCAGTATCATGTTCGAAAAGACACAAGCTGTTGGGGTGGATGTGAGTCATCTCGCTGATGTAAAAAGATGTGTTGAGGTAGGTGGAGTGAGAAGGACAATCAAAGCCGTCGACAAGATTCCACTGGCTGGTGCCAATGCCGTATGAAGTGTCCAGATATGCTGACGAGGCATGCAGCGGATCCTGGGAAGCGTAATGAGCCATCGCTTCCTGGAGGCCAAGCTCATAGATGATACGCTCGCCTCTATATCTAACATCATGGAGTTGCAGGCCAGTCTCTTTGTGGTTTGAGATGAAAAAGCTAAAGTCCACTATACGGTTGTTAACTAAAGCGTGATGTCAAAACATTACAATGTGCACTTACTCCACTCAATGTAATTCTCCTCTCTATCCACACGAAATCGTGGACCATCGGGTTGAACAGCAGTAGGGGGTTGCAGGTGGTCAAGCGGTAACTTGTCACCTTGCTGGTCGGTGGAGGTCCAAAGCCCATCAACGTTGGGTCCTGGCTTTCTCTTGAGCGTCTTGGATCCCTCTTTAAACCCGGCGGTCGTCGACCAATAGCTGCCGTCGTAATACCAACCGACCACCTTCCATTTGGAAGGATCTCGACCAGTGATATCGACTTTGAACTGCAGACTGGTAGGGAGGATCGTTTCTGAAAAGAATTCACCCGTGTGAGCAGTGTAGAACTCGTTCCACTGATAGACCCTGTCATCGTTGTGGATCAGAGGATCACTGCCTGCGATTAGAAGACTGTCGTCTTTAGCACCTGTAGCAGTCTGTTGGCGTCATTAGCATGGAACATCGAAAACGAATCCGGACATCAGTTACTTACGCCATTGAGAAGCTGCTTGGTTATGTTCTGTATTTCCGTTCCAACAGCGAGGTTGAACTCAGCAATGGCCTCAGTATCAGCGTTGTACACGTTAATGCGACCACGTCCAGATGAGAACATGTAATTGAGCTCTTCGTATCGAGTAGACCCTTCCTGGACAGGTAATGGGCCAACCATGTACTCTTGAATGTATGGTTGCAGTTGCGAGTTGAATTGCAGCGTGGCCCGCGCATATCGAGCTGGAGCTGGCCCATTACCTTCGAGATATGTCAAGGCATCAGTCTTGTTTGGCTGCAACAAGTCCATAGACACGATGACATTGTCCCAACTTTGTAAAGTTAGCCAAGACTTGTTGATGTGCAAAGGTAGACAGCAGAGCAAAGGATTTTCGAAGAGTCAGTAGGATGGAGAAAGTAAAAAGTTCAAGACTCACGATGTCGAGTTCACAATAGCGGTCAGGTTGAGTTCTTCCTGCTTGTGAAGATATGCAGTAACATCAGCATACTCTTGATCTGTCAGGCTCTGGAAAATATTTTTCCATGGGGCCTTGACACCAACTTCCTTGTTGGAATCACATTGTGACGTTTCGACTTTGTAACGGTTCAAGGAATTGTACCTTGCTGCTGGACCATCCGAGGTAGAACGAGCCAAAACTCTCCTATCAAATACAAGCAAAACAGCTTGTAAGCAGACGATTAATCGCATAGCTGCCACAAGCCAGAGAATTGTATGAGTAATTTTTTGGGAACATGTGTGCAGTTTGACAAGAATATATACCGACAGTATCGTCAAGATCATGATGGTATGATGTGGATCGGCGGCTCGCTTACTTAGCTCAGTTTTCTCTTTACGCATGGTACAGGACACCGTAGCGCGGAAATATCGGCACATTTCAGCTCTACTAAAGTTTTCGTAACGAGAAACTAGATTGGCCATTTACGTAGCACAAAAGAAAAATACAACAGAAGAGACAGGGTAGAAACAGGGCGAGTGGGTGAAACCTGCATAATGGGCTTACAGGGATACGTGGAAGAGGTGATAGAGGACTGTTTCTGCAGCGTCGATCCCACAGCCGCTCGACCAGGGTCCAGGGGTAAAGTACCCTGATGATAGGTTTACAAAGTGAGCTGAAAGAAATGGTCTGTTATGTACGGTAGCAATAGGCTAGCAATGGGCGTGGGGCACGGGATGGACATAAGTAAAAATTTTAATCTTATGTAGACTAAAGTATGATCTGATCCAGGTAGCAGATGCCGCGGGTGTTCCCGGATTTTAGAGATAGAGTGTAACTGTGACGGGTGTAGTGTTCAAGGGATAAACTATGCCGTGTTAGGTCAATATTGGCAGAGTTGTAGGGCCTTGTTACTAAATGTTGCAAAGTATTACGTTTCTTAATAGTGAATGGAGTGGGTTAAGCGTATTTAAGTATAGAATATTTGTCGAGTTAATAGCTGGTGAGCTAACTGTATTTCCTACTGCTAATGGAGTTGTCTATATATTTCGATTGGTGCTGTAGCAGCGATGGGCTGTAGGGCTGTGTCAGCCCTGAAGTGTGCGTTCCTGTGAGTGTCGGTCCTTGGTTAATTGGTGTAGGCTAAGGTGCGAAGTGGAGAATGTTAAGAAGACAAGCTATGGTATGGAGTATACGCTTCGCGAAAGAACTGCATAAAAATAATAATATAAGGCTGCTAAATCTTAAGGCCTAAGAATCGAGCCCTGGTCCTAGAATTCAGCTCTTTAGGAACTATATCTAACGATAGGATAAGGAATGGCTTCAATAGCCTGGTTCAGGCAATACGTTCTTGCCTGGCTTTGGGGATGAACCGCAAACGGAATAGCCCAAATGCGAAAAGCGTTCTAACAATATTGACTAGGAGGTAATCGCACTTGATGTTGGCCTGGCAAAGCACCACCAAGTCTCACTAAGAGTTGCATAATATCCGTATATTTCAGTGATTTGCTGCCATTTATAAAGCAACTATCACACACGAGAACTGTTAAAATCCTCCTGGTCCTTTCCATTTTTGGACCATTCCCATCGCGCCTCTAACCAGCCCCATCACAGTTCCTGGATTACCCATATATCCCTTGCCAGGTTTCCCGCTATCATCCCTCCAAATTCCATCCTTCGCAACCCTGCCGAACTTCTTTGTGTTCTGATTCCTGTCAATACCCTCTCTCCATTTATGGCATATTTCCACGCTATCAACCATCACATTGATTTCCTGACTATGAAACCAAGACTGCGTATCCTGGTTACCACTTCCCTGAATCCCAACACATCCGTCCACGATCAACAATTTAATATGACATGACCGAGATTTGAAGGATTGGTGGATGGGGTGGTCTTGGTCTTTTCCCACATAGTTGTATATATGTAGTAGTTCGCGTTCACTGCTGTGTTCTGGAAGTGAAGCGATGAGTGTTTGTGAAATCTGGTCATTCGTTCCACCCTGCCCAGGAATCATTTCCCCGGGATCATTATATCCAAAACATACATAGTACGTGACTTCCACGCCCCTCTTGACTGCATCAATGATTGCAGGAATCAGGGGACCAGCATTGAGATCAGGAGTTTGGATAAATATGTTGCGTTGCGCATGTCGGATGAGAGATAACCAAGCCTCATTCTGAGGGACACGGACACTCTTCGAGTCGATGGCACCGTAAGGAGGGCGTGATACAAGAGCCATAGGAACTGGTTTGGTGTCGTTGCTACTGAGAATATATGGCGTCATTTCTTCACCGGCTTGGATTTCTGGCCCTGAAGGCTCAACTGGAGTAGGTGCGGCAACGTTGAGTTTGCGATTAGCAGCCTGTAGACGTGTTTCTCCCGCCTTCTCAGAGTAGCTGGCCTGCATGCGTTTGACTTCACCTGCGATGTCATCATCGAAATGAGGATCCTCTGGCGTATGCTCTCGAGTTAATTCCTCGCTACCCGTTTCTGTGACGGTTCCAGTTCTCTCTTCAGTGACAGTGGCGTCCTTGTAATCAGTTCTTTTCACGGGCAATGTGATACCACCTTCAGATGCAGGAGGAGAGTCGCATGAAGGGAGTTGTGGATGAAGCCCGTTTTGCCAAGTAATCAACGCCGTGTCGTATATGCTGTCGACGATTGGCCCTTCGACGTGAACCATCATCTCAAGATTATCATTGTCCTCGGTGTTATTACTCATGACCGCTGCGACTCTGCGATCGACCACGCAGAATTTTGCGTGTAATGTCCCCAAGACAAATCTATGTAGACTGACTACTTCCATGTCGATGTTAGGTATCTCCTCTGGTGACGGCAGATCGACCGACTTAGCCGTGTAAGACTTGGGTTTAATATTCTGATGCGGATTTATGGCGTTTGCAGGACTAGCCTTGTCGTACATGACCTTGACAATGACTCTCTCTCCTCTTTGACCTACGCGCTTTGAAAGTTCAATCAATGCGCCCCTGATCAATCTTTGGGCTACAGATGGAGCCCACGAACAAGTGATAAGGAAAACTTCTTTTTCAGCGCGCGCGATGAGGTTTGCTGTGTGTCTCATTACATCTGCCAACGGTGCAATCACCGTGAGGGGCATGGTGCCGTGAGAACCCATTAGAGGAGGAGAGACAACTCCAGCTATTGGGTCCTCGTCGAGACATTGCAGAGCGTCGGCGAATGCTTGCAAGAAGAGTTGGCTGGGTATTGTAGAGCCCCAGTGTCCACAATCAAGGGCTTTTTGGATCGTTTCGATGGCCTCATTTGGAGGAGAGGGTGGTGGCGTGGTCTTTTGGGTTGACGCGTTGTGATGTAAAGCATGTTCGTGTTGGCCATACAGCTTCTTGACAATGTCTCCTGGTGATTGACTCGGATCCTTTGCTAGCTCAGATGTCACAGTCTCAGTTGCCTGACATAAATCATAAACATATGGTGAAACCATTATTAAATGACTTCAAATAGGATAAAGTGCAATGAATATTGAGATGCCTTGCCACAGGTGAATGAAAGTTTGATCCAATGCAGAGAACTCAATGGAATATAATGATGAGAAGGAAACGACGTCATTTCATCAAAGTTGGCGCATATTTATATCTTCTCGCACTTTTGAATATTCTGAGCTCATCACCAAGACTTTTGTGCCTTGATTCTGGACGAGCTTACGTGCTCCTGCAAAACATAATTGTTTTATGGAGACTCAGGTACTTGGTATAGACACTCTTGGCAGTATGGAAATGATGTAGTTTGTTCTTGGCTGACTGCCAAGAAAGTTCGAGCTAAAACGGGACATGGTGCCGCGACTCGACACGGCACACAATTACCGGCCGCAATATCCGGAGATACGTCAAGAATTCCGCCACAGGTCAGAGCTATTGAAAACTCCATGATATATAACTCTTATTACCAAGGAGATACCTTTGCTCGATGTATAAGCCGATGCGACACCGACGATGATATCCATGTTTTTGCCAAACTCGGAAATGGGGAACTCAGTTAGTCAGCACAAACGTTCCTCTGAAGGACCTTATTCTTCGTATCAACGAATAGACAAAGGCTGCTTATACCTGCTTCCTTGAGTATCTTAGTCTTACTGGTTTAGTACAAAGCAGCTATGCTGTCAAAGGTAGATCCCAAGCCTGGAAGATTGCCTGGCAAGTGGCCCGAGTATACTAATAGAAGACGCAATGTTGTTTCTTCTGGCACTGTTTCGAAATTTGAGATTCCTATCTGGCCTACGGGTATTATCTTTCAAGAGGGCGAGTACCTGACTTTAAAGGTGTCAGGCCACTATATGATATTAGATACAGGGTGGGCCAAGCTCGCATCTAGACCAATAAGACAAAGTCATATTCTCAGGCCCCTGTTAGGTGATTGAAGTCTTATAAGTATCCTGAGGCATTAATAAATCCTTCCGGCTATAATGGGGCATTGCCAGACTTGGCTTAGGGCTTATTTACTGCTGCTTTCTAAAAACTCCCAGCCTCACCATTTAGGATTCACGTTGATATGGCGCGCCGCAAATTAACGAGACCTGACCTTGACAGTACGATGACTGGCGAGAACGAGCAATTGCTGTCTAGGGAAGATGAACCACGTCAACATGGATCTCTACGTCAATTCTCAAGACACGTAGACCAGAGAGGTCCTGATAACTGCACCGAAACACATGAGCTTCAGCAATGGAGATCGACAAATAAGAACACAAAGATCGATGAAACCCAGATACTTCTGGAATCAGAACAGAATATGTAGGGCTCATCTTACCTCCAACACAAGAGTCCGACGTCAACAAACCTCAACAGGAAGATGATTATGAGGTTGCCAGTACCTACACAGAGCAAAATAACACAACTGACTACAACCACAACCACGACTTCAATGCCTCTACTCGTCTTCAGTGCATTGTTGGCATCACCATAGGAGGTCTTCTCGCCCTCGCGTGTATCGCGTCTGGCATCTACATCCTTGCAACACAAAAGGGAAAGATCGCTTTACACGTTGAACTTGATACAACGGCAAGGGAAGTCCTGTCTCTTGTCTTCAATATTATACTCACGTTCTGCATTGACAGCATGGCTTTCGTCCATTCCCCCTCATTAAGATGGGCTCTCTATAGCGAACATCGATTGGAGTTTAACACAAACCTTCGCCTTTTCACCAGCTCGACCAAAAGCGGCCCCAATCGGTGGTACGCCAACATCTTGAGAATGATCTGTTTGATTCTCTGCTACGGAGCTTCCAGTTACTTGGTACTTCCCGACGCCATGGACGAGGTACTCATCAACGGCTTCGCTCTCTTGAGACCGGGTCTGGCTCTTCTGGGACACGCAGCGCTTTCAACATGGTGCCTATGGACCCGCTCTGGTTCTATATTGAACTGGAGTTCTAATCCGTTGAGAAATTGTCTGTCCGCTGTGCAAAACGGGATGCTTCAGCGGCGCAATGGGAGGTGTATGCGACCTGTGCATGATCGGAACCCTCCATTGCAACTTGGTGCAGATGTCGATACGCAGCCAATTTGTCCTCGGCAGAGGCAAGAGAACATGTACACGCTGAGCAGGCGTGTAAGGAGAATTATCTGGCTGCTCTGGGCGCTGGTAATACTGGCTATTGGGTGGATGTTTATCATCTTGGGGCTAGACCTGGCATATGCAGCTGATAGTGGTTTGTATTGTCCACCTAGCACAGACTCACTAAGATGGGCGATCGTAGGTCCAGGTAGTTGCTTCAGCAATACGGCGAGCCTCTCCATGTCCCCGTCTTCCCAAAATCCTGAAGGGTACAACAAATACCCGCTCCTCCAAGTCTTTCTGGGACTACTGTTCATCAGTGCAGTCCAAGCAACCCAGTCCATTGCTCTACATTGTACCGAGCTGCTTGCTAACATTTCACGAGATGAGACTTTGTGGAGGAATGCGTATAGCAATAGGAGCAGGAGCAGGAAAGAGCCCAAGGGGGCCTTACTTGTAAGCGACTCACTGAAGAACGCAATAAGCAGCTGGGAATTCATCATCCTGAGCCTTTTCAAATCTCTTCTGCACTGGAGTGTCGGTCAAGCTGTACAGCCGAGCTTCTATACAGATTTCCCAGAAGACATTGCGACCCTAGATTCAGCTTCGGTAAACGAGGAAAGGACTGTGGTAGGGGTTATCTTTATATGGTTTATACTCGGCTACTTCTTTATGCTGTCCTTGCTATACTAGTGGCTTCTTTTGCTACTTTTTCAGTAATGAGAAAGCGATCGGGACCTCAACCTGATACTATGGGCTACTTGCAAACTATTTCAGACCTAGTTAACGATTGGACTCCAAGTGAGAACAGACGCATTTACTGGGGAGATAAAGGGGAAAGCTCAACAAGTGCAGTCCGCCATGCAGGGACAACCTGCAAACTTGAGACTTTAGGCCAGATCTTACCTAATGCGCTTTATGCTAGCTAGCCTTTAAGTAGTACTTATTGATGCAAGAAGAGGATGGCAGCCTGGTCAGTTGGATTTGGGGTCTTAATAGGCTAACTCCTTCAGGTCAGCTGTAAAGTCGATAGTGGCAGAAACACTTGCATAGACTTTAAAGATGCTAGAGCTAATTACTCATGGACTGACTGACGTGATACTCTAAAAAGAAAATTAAAAATTAAAAATAATAGATAGAATATGTATTGCCTTAGTGTATGTAGTTTAAATTCCATAGCTAGTAAGGGAAACATAAATCTCTAAATCTATATAATAACTAGAAATAGTCTCTATTGTCCTTTAATTCAATAGGTGCTTGTTTACCGGGGTAAGCGGCTCCCTTCCCTCAAGGACAGCTATAACATTTTCCATAGCCAACCTCTCAAACCCAATCGAAGTATCCAACGCACCACCAGCGGTATGACACGTCAATGTGGCATTTCTCATCTTTTGCAATCTCGGATTCGGTCTTGGCTCATCTTCAAAAACATCCAGCCCCACCGCAAACAAATGTCCAGAGTCCATGGCATCTGCGACAGCCTCTTCATCTACCAAGCTGCCCCTTGCGATATTAACTAGTCGGGATCCTTCTTTCATCTTGGCAATCTCGGCTCGTCCAAGAATTTTCTTCCCCCCTGCGCCTGGAGCAGCAATGACGACACAGTCGGCGATTGCTAGCATGTCCCCAAGCTTTGCATAGTGCGTTGCCTCTACAGCGGCTTCTTGCTCTGGTGACTTTCGGAAAGGGTCGTGGTAGGCGATGCGCATGCCCAGTGCCTTGTGAGTCTTGAGGGCAATCTGATACCCGATATTGCCCAAACCAATCATCCCTAGTGTATGACCACGGGGGTTGTATGCTGTGAGCTGAGTATGAGCGTGAGCATCTCTAAACTCTTCCTCACTTCCTCTAGCTGCCATGTTCGACCATTGCATGTTTCTAAACACAGAGATTATATGATAAAGTGCCATATCAGCAACTGCCTCAGAAGATGCAGCCGCGCCATTGCAATATAGAATGCCTGCTTCGGCCATAACATCAACATCAGCCCAGTCGTAGCCAGCTCCAGCCGATGCATACACCTTGACTGACTTGGGCAAGAGGGGAATCAGCTCTCGATCCCAGCGTCCCATTTCACCACCGGTAATCCAAAACGGCCGCATGACGGCTTGAAAGTCACCCCATTTCTTCTGTCGAAGGGCTTCTAGAAACAAACGCCGCTGGCGTTCTTCTGTGGAGGGTCGAATAATAGTGAATTTCTCTTCAAGTTTCTGATAGAGCTCATGGTTGTATTTGATTGGATCTCCGATATGGAGGATCGTAGGCTTTTGGCCTGATGCCATCATGAGAGATAAAGAACGGGTGTGGTAAGTCGGAGTAGCTTGGTTTATTTGAACGCCAACAGTCAGTCTTATGCCTACCTTAATATGTTTAGAATGCATCGAGATGCGATCGGTCAAGAATCCGACAACGTTGACTGCAAATCATCGGTCTACTGTCCGTCAACCCCTCATCATGCCGATCGGATATCGCTAACATGTAAGATTAATGGACTTCGACTGCATCTCTTCGGCTCGGCTGTTTACAGGAAGATATTACTGGCGCAAGATCGTCGATCCGTCGGAAACGCCTCGGATTATGTTTAGATTGGCCAAAGATGAGCAACTACATGATTCATGCGGTTGGGTTTGCAGGGTTTCTTCCCCGCCTGGTTTGTTTACCCCAGACTCTTTACCCCAGATCTCCAGTTTTACGGGGGTTGTCGGCAAACTTGGCTGTTAGTAAATTGTATACAGCGAAGCGTGATTGTAATAAATACAGCGTTCAAAGTCCTGCTCATTTTCCTAACTGACAGGCTCCATTTTTGTTTCCGAATACATAATTTGAGTCAAGATGGCTAGTGAAGACATGATCAAGAATGTTGGCGAGGAGGTCCGGCTTGAGACTCTGAATGGAGTCTCAGCTGATATCCATGACCGTGCGACCAAGGAGAAGGCTCTGGTCAGACGAATAGACAAGCGGATGATGCCCTTGATGATGCTTTTGTGTAAGTTTACGTGATGTCGCAGTCTGGCCCTACTTGACGTTTTCAACATGCAGATATTCTCAACTACCTCGATCGCAACAACATTGCCACCGCTCGACTTGGCAACTTTGAAGAGGACATCGGTCTCGTCAATGAACAGTACAACACTGTCATCAGTATCTTCTTTGTTGGTTATATTATCACTCAAGTACCTACCAATATGATTTTAAACAAGATGCGACCGTCTATCTTTTTGGTACGTGTTAACGGTATTCTGTTCTTACGAGATCGTGACTAACTCACCAGCCTTCTGTCATGTTCTGTTGGGCAACCGTTAGCGCTTGCACTGGAGCTGTTCAGAATTACAAAGGCATGATTGCCCTTAGGTTCATCCTCGGCTTTGTTGAGGCACCTTTCTTCCGTAAGCTTCACCCAATGACCACCCTCGTTCACTATGGCTAATTTGAACTGAAAGCCGGTGCTCTGTTTCTGTTCAGTTCATGGTACACCAAGAAGGAACTGGCAGTCCGTATCTCAGTCCTCTTTGCTGCTGGTCAAATGGCCGGTGCTTTCGGTGGCCTTCTCGGAAGTGCTATAATGGCTGGGATGGATGGTAAAGCGGGACTTGCCAACTGGCGATGGCTTTGTACGTCCCTTCCCTAACCCCATTGTCTCAATAACCCTAAACTAATAACCTTGCAGTCATCATCGAGGGATGCGCAACGTATCCCGCCGCGGTGGTAACCTACTTTGTTGTCCCCGACTATCCTACCACAACGCCCTGGCTCAGTGATGAAGAACGCCGGATCGCCGTCCTAAGAATGGCGGAAGATGCAAACAAGGAAGATGATCGTGCGGATGTGTCAGCATGGGAAGGTGCAAAGATGGCTTTTGCTGACCCTGCACTTTACATGATCTGGATTATGCAACTTGGACTAAACACTGCCGCCGCTTTCACCAACTTCTTCCCCACCATCGTCAAGACCCTTGGATACAGCTCGACAATTACACTTTTGCTCTCAGCACCGCCATATGTCTTTGCTGCTATTCTGGGTATCACCAATTCTTGGCATAGTGATCGTGTCAATGAACGATGGCTGCATGTTGTTTGGCCGCAGGTATTCTGCAGTGTCGGCTTCATCATCTCGGCTGTCACTCTCAACACTGCTGCGCGTTATATCGCTACATTCATGATGATGTCAATTTATGGTTCTTTCGGGTGTATTCTATCCTGGGTGTCATCTTCGCTGCCGCGACCCTCGACAAAGCGCGCCATTTCTTATGCTGTTGTCAACGCTGGGTCCAACCTTGCTTCCATCTATGCTTCGTACTTCTACCCGTCTACTCAGGGTCCACGATACTGGCAAGCAAACGTGGCAAACGTAGCCTTCAGCGGGCTTTGTATTATTATGTCAACTATATTGAGGTTTTTCCTTGCTTGGAGGAACAAAAAGTTGGAAAAGGCAAGGGAACAGGATATTCAGAACGAGGGTACACTTGATGGAAGTGAGACTAGGGCTTTGACAGAGAAGTGGCAATGTGGTTCTGAGTATGTTTATACTCTCTAATTAGGTTACAAGTCAGACCGCTTTAAATCAGACAACATTTGAGATTGGTATCTGTTATAACCTTGAGCCGTTACAGTCGATTAAGATGAAAACTTTGGACTTGTCACTGATAGTGGCTATGAACTTGGAATTTATGGTCTTGAAGTATTCGACAGTGAAAGTTGCGATTCGTATTTGTCAAAGTTATCATTACCAGAAAAGACTCACTTTCACGAGGCTGGACGGCAAAGAAGAATTATTCATATAGCCTTAATTGTTTAAGCCGACACGGTAGCAAATAAAACTGGACAATGGAGTCTGGTGCGAATGCCCTAAGATGTATCTCTTGTAGAGCCAGTCAGAATCGATCTCAGAATGAAGAAGACAAATGCGATACCTGGAGCTTGCATTAAGGCTGTCAATCCCGGAGTCTCTCTTACAACACATAGAACTGAATTCTAGGTGAATGGTTGATTTACACAGCATTTATCTAGATACTGGTCCACGTGAACTCGAACACAAGGATTGGGCGTTCAATATAGAATCTTGTAATGATTAGCCAGCCACTAAGCCACTTCACGTCAGAGCCTTATTGCTATACCTACACAATATCTCCAGCTCTTATTACTTGCTGCTTATATCTATCATGCGGGAGGCCTACTGCATGTCAGCCTGCATGAATACTCAACAAGAGCGTGATTGACTTGAGAGATCTTGGGCATCCATCATTCCAGGAGTTTCTTGCGAGGACTTCCTGGCAGAAAGAACCAGACAGTTATACAATATCACATTTATCTCCGAAATAAGTCAACATAAATTGTATATTCTGGCCAGCATCCACAATGAGCAACGTTCAAGTCGAAGAAGCGATGGCGCTGATGTCCAAACTCACAATGGAACAGATAGAAGGAGCAATGCTCGCCAATAACGAAGCACTAAATGTTGCTGCAATGCTCAACCAGCCAAGTCCATCCTTGGGTTCAAAGCAAGTAAAAGCAATAGTTGAGGGATGGAAAGGGGAGCAGAAAGCTCAGCTTGGACAACTCGCCATGAGGGGCTGTTTTAAACTATCAGTCGACCAGGTGATACATGACGGTCTAAAACGCAACAACGTTCCATAAGGCTACGAATTGCACAAAACCTTTCCAGATGGCACCAGGCATGGAAGGTTGTTTTTCAAATGGACATCCTGGAAAATTCCACTAAGTATCACGAGGCGGTGCTTAAATCATCGCAGAAAGTCGGTATTCCCAAGACAAGGGCCGATATTCAGACCCACAACCTTGCAAAAACAGCATTGCTGCGAAATGCAGCCAACGCAGCAAGCCTCAACATGGCAGCAACCTCTTTGTTTGACATCAAAACGCTGTTTAATGGTGATTTCCAGAAGTACTTTATCAAGCTGGGCATCAGCGGCATGCATGCTGGAGCGGTTGCAGGGATCCAAGCCAGGATTCACCACTCTTTCTTTGGCAACGGCGCCGTGGTGGGCGTAGTTGTCAGCTGAGCTTTCGGTGTGGTAGGACTTGTAAAGACAGGAGACTGGGCCCGTCTCGGGAAAAACACTTGCCTCGATATCGTTGGCTCTGCTGGAGGCTGGGGAGGGTCAAAACTTGGTGCGCTGTTCGGCACCTATGTTCTCGGTCCGATAGGAACTCTCGTCGGGGAATAGTTGGGGGTTTCTGTGGCGGCCTTGCTGGACGCTGGACCGCAGACGAGATGACAAACCTTGCTAAACTGACCGATTTGGAAGTTCAAGATTCATATGAAAAGTTCAATGAAAGGAATGCCAAAATGGGTCTCCGTGTGGACCCTTCCCTGACAAAGAGGGAAGTTGTGGCCAGAATCTTGGATCAGCGCGGTGATTCAGTCACTGTTCAGATGACCGATGCAATGGCTACTGATATAGCAACGCTTCAGGAGAACCCGAGTGACTGGCAGCAGGGTGATCCCAAAGACTTTGAAGCCTTTATTGAAGGCCTGCGCAAAGCAACATCAAGCTAACGAGGAAATAAACGCACGACCCTATCAGAAATGGTATTCTTGTTAGACGTCTAACCTTGGAGGTACTTGAGCAGTACAAGGAAGCACTGTAATAAGGAGAGATACATGTATATGAGAAAACTAGAAACTAAATGTATCAGATAGAATATACTTTGTCTTAATGTATATAGTTGAAATACCATAGGGGCTATAGGTAACAGCAAAGACAAGCCTCCCTTATAGGTAGATAATAAGAGCTTCCGATGCTTTAATATCTGTAACAAGCTTTCCCTTCTTGACATTAAAAGTCTCAAACCTCTGAACACCTTGAAGATCACAGTTCTGGTTAAAAAAGTATTGTCCTGTAGGAGAAGAAAATTTAGTAAACTGTTTATGTGTCTAATCGTGAGCGCTTACCCGCAATACTGGGCTCAAGTTCCGGGTTAGTCTGTTTGAGGGGAACTAGAGTTTCACTGCTTGGTCCAGTCATCCGAAGCGCTTTCACAGCACCGTTTCGGAGACCAGTGACTGTGAAGCTTGTAGTGGAGCGAGAGCCAATACCAGAGTAGTAATCGGTGTTGATAAAGATAAGCTTGAACGGCTTGTCTTTTCGGTAAATGATGTACTGCGCGTATCGGTCGGTGCCGTTGTCACTTGCCACGATGTGATCGCCACCTGCTGTAGCAAGAGCTCCAAAGTAGGCGCCGTAGAAATTAGCGTTGAGTTGATCGCTTCGCCACCAGTTAAAGAAAGCTTCGAGTTACGTTAGTTTGTGCACAAAGAACGTTCTATGCCCTCTTTGGAATTCACCTTGATTGATAGTTCCCTGATGGTAGAATAGTCGCTGAGTCCCAATAGCCAAAGCACGTAAGGTCTTGTCGACGGTTTGAATAGCAGAACCAAAAGTTGCGTCCATTTCATAGTCTAATCCATGGAAGCCTGTCTCACCTAAAACATGCAAGTTAATCATTTGGGGAATAATAAAAGCCCCCAAGGCTGAGTATTTACCCACCGATGATGTATGGCCTGTCGACAGACCTGGCAGTTGAGATGGGCAAAAGGTTCAGGTCCTTAACTGTTCTCTGATGTGACATCTCGATATCCAGATCGTTCTCTGATGCGTTTGAGAAAGCATACAAATGTCCATTGTACACCTTCGTCGCTGCCTTGACAGTCTTGTTATAACCCTCGTTGACTAGATAGGGTAGGTTGGGCCACCCGGGTTCTATCTGGAAAGGAATGGCATATCCACCGCCGGCAAGGATAGGAAGAGGACTCTTCCAATGGTTCGCAAAGTCCTGTGCCCATTCATTTGCATTGGTCCCTTCCTGTGTCTCGTTCCAAGGGGCTTGAGCAACAGGGTACTTCCAGTATTTATAAAATACTGAGCACGAAAATCAGCAGGAATAGTCTTATTCATTCGGCTGTCCAGAGGCTTACGGTCAGGCTCGTTGCCAAGTTCGATCGCCCAAATATTGTTGGCTGCTTTGGAATTCGCCATAGAAGCCGCGGCGAACGTGGTGGTTCTGTTGTTTAAACCCCGATTAAGTCCTGGGATAATTAGACACGCGCCGAACAGTACAAGAATTGCTTACCCAAGATTGTTTCAGCTCCAAACGACTCTAACAATGTGTAATCAGTATTGAAGGTCGCGCCACATTATTGGGTGAACTAACTGATTAAATCGAAGAACTTTGGCCCATATGCCAGGCTCATCGGAGCATCGAGTGGATCGTCGACCTTGTACGACACGTAGCCTTTGAAGTCAGCATCGTATGTTGCCCTATCCTGCGTTGTCCCTCCGATTCGAATAGGTATCTTCTTGTTATAGAGCTTGTTGAAATGACTTAAACAAGGAAGGGTCAAGGAGGTGTTGGTCGCGTATGAAGGCCACATGAAAAATTCGAACCTGATAAACAAACTTAGCCCAGACACCATTTACTCGCAGATAGGAAACTCACGATACTCCTACTGGTGAGGCGTCCAGTGGAAATGCGCTTTCTGGCAGAGTCCCAGGTACAGCATAGTTTGGAGCTGCATTCGCGACGCCGACTAGACTGAGAAGCTTCAAGTACTGCGAGATTCCCATTGTAACAAGTGATATGAGGTCTGTGATTTGAACCGTCGTACAGAGACCAATCTGTCGGAAGAGCTTCACTTTTAAATAATTATATAGCACAAGCTGATTAATCCACAGCTACAACGACTTCGTCGGGCAATAGGATGGGTTTGATCCATCCCCATGGGGATTCTCCATGATCGGGGGAGGGGAAGAGAAGTCCGATCTTGCATTACCGCTCGTCGAGTTCATGCCGGTGAACCTTCAAATGCCGGCATAATCAATCCCAGTAAATCAGACGGTGTACTCTGTAGTATTGTCAGAAATCAACCTGGTACATGGTTGGTTGCGCTAGTCAGCGGCTTGAGACGCCCCGTCTTTGCCCGTTCCTTTATACTTTGGGGCGAGGCTTGGTAAGGTGCCGAGGCTGTTCTTCGTTTAACCTCGTTCAATTTCCGCTCAACCTCGCTCAACCCTCGCTCAGCTTCGTTCTTCGTCTGACTGATCCAAGAACATTCGGTGCATCTCTCTCCGGGTCGTGCAGTGAGTGCTTGGGAGTTTGTGATCACTGTGAAATAATGCCGAGGCGATACCTAACTCTAACGGCGTTCGGTAAATCTCATTTCGAGCACAAATAAGCCGGTGCTTTAGCATTGGGTCTTTTGCATGTCCCTACCAACACCCTTAGCGCTTCTTTGTCTTACCCTACGTTATTCGCAATGGCTGCCGAAACTGTTGACACGTCATGGATGTGGCATCCCAGATTCCATGAGAATGATCCTGATACTGCTGGACGTTTTGTTCATTTTCGCAAAACACTTCTTGTCGATAGACAAATACCGACAGCTCTCGTGATTAGCATTACGGCTGATACACGCTACAAGTTATACATCAACAGGAAATTAGTGGCATTTGGGCCTGTCAAAGGTGATGCCGCTCTGTGGTTCTACGATCAGGTCGACATCAGTCCGTATCTGCACCAGGGACATAACCAAATAGCGATCCATGTCTTGCGACTCTTTCACGGAACTTCATATGGCACCAGCTTTCCAAGACTGGGATCTGGCGGTGTTCGGATCAAAGCAAATACCGACGATATCTTCTGGTCTTCGGAGCTTTGCAGCAGTGTTTTGTGGCAATCGGCTGTCGATCAGTTTGTGTCGCTGCCCATTGATCAACCCGAAGATGACTTCCTTCATGTGTACGAAAATGTCTCGAGAGAGGAGACGGAGGTACCTTCCTTGGCGTGGACTTCGGCTAGTTTGTTGCAATATCAGAACTCGACAGGTGTGACAGCGCCGTGGAAGTTATCGCCACGCATTATCCCTCCTATGAAGACCTGCAAGTCTCAGTTCAAGGCCATTCACAATGTCGAGAGCGTATTACCCTTTGAAGTTTGGGAAAGAAGTTTGACCAATCTTGACGATCAATATTATGCTCTGCAACTCGCACCCGGCACCACGCACCAGCTAGACCTGGAGGCTCAGACTCATACCACTGCCTTCATTCGTTTTCGATTCAAACGTCCCGAACGTTCAGGCGCCAAAATGATGATTACGTACTCGGAAAGCTATGAAGACACCCCGGTGCTAATCCCGTACCTCCGCCGTAAGGGGATTCGGACCGATACAACAAAGTCTTTGATCGGACCGCAAGACATTTACAACTTCCAGGGCCAAGAAGGGAACTTGCTTTTGGGTTACTATGAGGGCGAGGATGAAGAGGAGGTCTATATGCCTTTCCATTGGAGAACTTTCAGATTTCTGAGACTTCGCATATGGGCGGGCTCTTCTGGCCTGACGTTACGAGGAATTGATATTGAGACGGTCAATTATCCTCTCGAGGTACTCTCAGATATTAGTACCGGGCCAAACGATACAGATGTTAAGGCTCTGTACGATACAAGCACGCGAACACTGCAAAACTGCATGCACGACTGCTACGAGGATTGTCCATTCTACGAGCAACTTCAGTACGCTATGGATACACGGAGTTCGTGTCTGTTCACATACTATGTTTCTGGTGATGATCGTCTGGCCAGACAGGCGATAACACAGCTCCACAACTCTTTTCAACCTCGCATCGGACTTACAGCAAGCCGAGCCCCTTCAAACCAACTCCAAATTATCCCTAGTTTTTCCCTTTATTGGATATGCATGGTACATGACCATTTTACCTTTTACAATGACATTGACTTTATCCGGCCGTTTCTTCCTGTTGTTGATGCTGTCTTCAACTTCTTTCACTCTCGCATCCAAGAACAGACCGATCTGGTAGTTCTGAGGAACGAAGAGGGTATTTGGAACTTTCACGACTGGGCAGAACAGTGGCGACCGTATGGAATTCCTCCATCGGTACAAAGGTCGGGTATCTCGACATATGTCAATAGTCTTTACGCGTACACCTTGGAATTGGCTTCCGGATTACAAATAGCTTGTGCTGATCGACCCTGTCTGGCCAACGAATATATCCAACGGGCGAGACGCATTACAAAGGCACTAAGGGCGCACTGCTTCAATGGACGCTACTTCACCGACAGCATAGCCTCTGAATCAGATGGAAAGACTGACATCAGCCAGCACAGTCAGATTTGGGCGGTTCTTAGTGGTGCTACAAGTGGTCCGGCTGCACAAACCCTGCTCAATGACGTACTGCAAGATGGAGAAGACTCGCTGGTCAGAACGTCTATATCAATGTCATTCTACACGCTGCGCGCTATGAGTATCGCTGGAGGAAAGCTATACTGCAACATGTATGCCAAGTTTTGGCAGCCATGGCGTGACCAACTAGCTCTCAATGTGACAACGTGGGAAGAAGACGACGTTTCACATCGCTCAGACTGTCACGCTTGGGGCAGCGCTCCCATCTATGCATTCTTGGCAGATGTAGCGGGCATCAAGCCTGCAAAGCCTGGCTGGGACCAGATAACGTTCGCGCCTCGACTGAGCTTATATTCTTCTTTCAAGGCAAATGTGCCTTTCTATAGAAGGGGGAAACTTGGATTGGCAAAGGTTTCGTGGGGCTCCTCAAGTGATGAGGTACTGGTTGAGTTGCGTATTGAGGGATTAGGTGAGCCAGTCTCGGTGTGTGTACAACTCCCTGGGGAGTTGGAAAAGGTGACGGATAGCTCTGACAAGATGACATTTTGTTGCGCGCTAGTAAGAAAGTAATATTACATACCTAGTCTACTAAACTATCTAGTATTTACCTTTATTTTAGTCCATTGCCATCGACAATTTCACTCCTGCCGAACCTCATTAAAACTTTGATACGCGGATGAGGCAAACAAAGGACCACGAAACCAACTATCCGGACTGTTTTGAGAGATATCCATCCAAGCTTCATCGTGAAAAACGGGAAGTAAAGTGTTAAATGTCTGCATATCTGCTCCGGCTGAGTTGTCATCGGCCAGACTTGGACTGACAACAGCATGCAGTATCGGGTCTGGTCTAAGATAGTCCTCTAGACGAGCAGTAGTAACTCGCCAATCGGAGATGAGGTGAAGAATTGTGCTTTGACCCCCGTCATGGCCTAATTCAACCTCGGAAAGGGCTTGGCTAAGGAGTCGAGCATAGGTGGAACTGATCTGAGAATAGCGACTCATTCGACCAAGGAAATTCGAAAAGACGGTGGTTTTTGTACTTGTTTCTGTATCACTTGTGTCCAAGGTATACCTCCGTGAGATCAAGAAGCGAGCAGCAACCCAGACAGACCATGCGAAAGGCCACCCAAGCTTATCAACCACGTGTACAGCGGCATAGGTGACAATATCTGCTAGGGCTCTAGAGCTGCGGAAACAGCGTTCCTGAGACCGCTGATGGCTCTCAACACTGATTTCAGAAGAGATACCAACCCTTGTTGGGGCTGCTATAAAACCATTCAGGTATATCATCAGCGCATGGAAGTAACCATGCAGCATCAAGACCGCTGGGCGGTTTGCTCTCTGCATACGACTTAAAGAAGAGTCTCGGTCATTCCAAGCAAGCTGAGGGGGGAAAGAGTCAATCCAGGCGTCAAGCTTGGAAGAGATTGCCTCTACGTCTTGTTCCCAGGAGGATGTGGCTTCGTAGCTGTTGCAGAGGTCACCGCGCTCCATTACGGTTGTATGAGCTATTCGAGCCAGGTCCAAGAGCTCCAACTGATAGCTAAAAACAAAGCCAGGAGACAAATCCATATCTCCCATGTCCGGCAAACTATTTCTCCAGACTGCCTCGCGGGTCGGTAGAAAGTGCTGGACTTGCAGGTTGCTTAAAGTTGAGATGGAATTGGTTGTGATGGAAATCCAGGAGTCGAGGGCGTAGATGGCCCAGAACAATCGCTGTCGGAAGTCGATGTCCCTTTTGCTCAAAGTCTCATGCGTCTCAACTTCGGCCGACGTTCTAAACATCAGACCATCTGTATTTGCCAACTGGAGAGCTAGCCTTGTTGCGACAGCGAGAGGACCAGAAACCTGTGCACTATGAGTCATGCTAGAAAGGTCCAAGACAAGGACAGTCAAGGCTTCAAGAGAGCTGTAAGATGGCTCTTCGACAACGTCGACAAAGATCCGGCGCTTGGAGTATTTCCAGAATGAGTCGCTAGAGATTTGGTCTAGACGGGAGTCGAACGAATAGGGTAGCCCTACTCCGAATAGTGCATGGTGAAGCATTGAAAGCTCATCGGTGGAGCCCAGGTCAGCGAAGACGCGTTGCACGTCCAAGAATGGAAACCAAGGATGGATGTGACGGAAGTATAGGGAAGTCACAGAGACGACAAGGTCAGTCGGAGGATGGCGTTCTTTGACCCGGCGAGTGCGCTCAAAGGTTGGAGGAGCAGCCTGTTGGGTGAGTAGCGTTGAAGACGAGGGCGATGGATCATGTTGGGCTGGCGATACAATGGCCTCGTTGTTTCCCGAGGTGCCTCGAAAGGCTCTCAATTCGGCCTCAAGTCTCTCTTAAGACAGTTAGACTGGAAAACGGAAGGTACAGTAGAATTAAACTTGACAATAGTAATGAACATTAGCAAAGGTGAAAACTTACGAATCTTGTCTTCAAGCTCCTGACGGTGACCAGCTGGAAATCCTGGCTTTCGTCGCCCTGCATAATCGCATTCAACTCCCGCACGACCGCATCGTTCGCAGCCTGGTAATTGTCTGTCGCACTTTGCCTTTCGTTGTCTGCACCGCTCACACCTGTGATAATAGACATTAGTATCATCCACCATGATCTTGGTGCGGACCCACAACGTACGAGACCAGGCTTCGGACCATGTTGGGCCGCTTTTTGAGTGTGTTACTTAGCCCGAGGTGTAGGAAGCCTGACCAATTTATATCGATCTTGTTAGACCGGCGGTCACGCCGGCATGTCAAATCTAGCCAGGTTTCCCCGCAGGGTCGCACCACTCGTGGGCCTGGGGTAGAAGACTTCGGCTCAGTTACATCCGAATGTACTGCATTGACACTCAGAATGGGGACAATCATGTTTACTTAAACCCAACTTGGCGTATCACTGAATGCAAGTAAAATAACCACTCAATCAGATCCTACGCCGTCCTCTAAACCTTCTACCAAGTTTGAAAATAATGTCTACACCAGAACCCTCCAAGGGCCTACCTGGTCCGAATCCCCACTCGTCCGTCGATACGAGTCGTTGGTGGAGATATCCGAATCTACGAGCCCTTAACCTGCTCATGATTATTCCGCTCCTGTCGATCTTCTCTCAAGGGTCAGTGTTCAACATATAGTTGAATTACTCTTACTAAACTAGAAATTCCAGTTTTGATGGAAGTATGATGAACGGTCTCCAGTCAGTGACCCACTGGCAGACTTACTTCGGGTCTCCAACCGGTGCTCTTCTCGGCTTCTTCAATGCTGCCTATCCACTTGGCGGTATTCTTGGCTCCTTTGCTATCTCTCCTGTAGCCGATACCTTTGGGAGAAGATGTGGCATTGCCTTCGGAGCTGCCCTCTGCTGCGTTGGCGCTGCCCTTCAAGGTGCTTCCATCAATATCGCCATGTTCATAATCTCTCGAGTCATCATCGGTTCAGGAAGTGTAGTCGTCGCCGGAGTTGGTGCTCCCTACATTACCGAGATAGCGCATCCCGACCAAAGAAGCACAGCTACCGCACTCTTCTTGACATTTTACTCCATCGGATCCATTATTGCAGGCTGGTGTACCTTTGGTACTTTTCGCATTGACAGCACAGCATCTTGGCGAATCCCATCCGCTTTGCAAGGCCTCCCATCCATCATCCAAATCCTCCTTGTCTGGTTTGTACCCGAATCTCCACGGTGGCTTGTCAGTAAAGGTCGCGAGCAAGACGCTCTAGCTATGCTTACCAAGTACCATGGAGAGGGCAATGAGCTTGATCCTGTGGTCCAGCTTGAGTACACCGAGATCAAACAAACTTTGAGTGCCGAAGCGTCGGACCACAACATGTTTACCTTTCTCAAAGACTTGGGCAGTACTGCCGGTAACCGTAGACGCATGTTCATCATGTTGTGGGCCGCCATATCATCCCAGATGTCAGGCAATGCTTTTGTTTCGTACTACCTGTCTCCTATTCTGCACTCCGTTGGTCTCAAATCCGACCTTCAACAAACCCTTATCAATGCGACCAACCAGATGCTTTCTTGGTTCACGGCGATCTATTTCGCTACGTTGCCCGCCAAAGTCGGCCGTCGCAAGCTTTTCCTATGGTCTTTGGCCGCCATCTGGATTGTTGATATCTGCATCACTGCAGGAAGTGCTGTCTTCGCTAAAGACAACACCAACAAGGCTGCAGCTTACACCGTGGTAGCCTTTCTGTACCTATTCTCCCCTGCCTATAACCTCGGTTTCAACGGCAACCTTGGCCTCTACATCCCCGAAATCCTTCCCTATCGTATGAGGACTATGGGTTTGTCCTTTTTCTACTTCGTTCAATTTTGCTTTATGATGCTTTCCACTTTCACTGTGCCTATCGGCCTTGACGACATCACTTGGCGGTTCTATATTATTTTTGTCGGCTGGGTCATGATTGAGTTTGTTGGTGTCTGGCTTGTGTTTCCTGAAACCAAAGGGCCGTCACTGGAGGAGATTGCCTATATTTTCGATGGTCCTCAGGGTGTTGTTGGGCATGCTGCCGAGGTTATGGTTGAAGGTAAGACCCATGGCCTTGTAGAGCATGTTGCAAGTAAGGAGGCTGTTTAGCTAGCTCCTTTATTAGACACCCTTCAACTATGCGCAGTCGGATCATTACCTCTGTTCATTGTTAAGATCCTTATGTGAGAGGTCACTGTTATACATAGTTTTGTAGTATATTTGGGTTGCTTATCCCTGATAATAATATATAGTTGCAATATTATACACGATTCTGTTTACCCCAGACACTAGATTTGCCGTCTTGTTGACGCCTGTGAGGGTTTTAAGTTGCGAGTTTAATTATTACATAGCATCTTTAACTACAATAACAAGTGACTATTGCTGGACTTGCCGTGGTTCATAATCGGTCAAATATACTATTTCTTATCTTTATAGCCTCATTGAATATTAAATGAAGCATTTCTTTGGCAGAAAACTCAAATTGACACAGAGAGTCTTTCGGATTACAGCGTATTTAAAGGACCTAACAAGATAACAGGAAGGTTGCTATGTCTCGCAAGTTCGAACATACCGAGGCTGAATTCAATAACCTTTGTTGATCAATCAAAGGCTAGGAATGCATGACCTTCTACTTTTTCAGCGTCGGACTAACACACAGCGAAATCCCTTCGTCTTTTCACCAGCCAATCTTTGAGGCTTGCTGTTCCCCTCATTATGTAGCATGCATGGGCAGCTGATTTCCCCCGCGTCTATTGGCAAGACAAGTCCGGGGTAGAGGACAATGTCTGGCACTTCCATATAAAGTTTTTTCTATGCTTCTATACAAGGGTCAGCAGATATTCGTCTCGGGACATCTTCCACCGATCCGTAAAGCTCGTGTGATGGACTTTAAAAGAGCTGTAGTGCTCAAAGAAGACTTAATTTGCTCTATAGCTACGACCATCCAAGCATCTTCTTTCTGGCTTTTTGCTTACCCATCCAAGCCTAACGAGGATGGCAGATCTTGCAATTTCGACAGTTTTCTTTGAACATCACCGCCAGGCCTTCGGTATTGCCGAGACGAAGCCTCGTATTACCTGGAGGTTCGAAGGCACGGTTTCTGATTGGGAGCAAAGCGCCTACGACATAGAAATTGCGCGCAATGGACCCAAGGTTGATAAAACAGCTCTTTTCTCCTTCAACACCTCCAACTCGCTGTACGTACCGTGGCCCGACGAGGAACTCGGCGAGTCAGAGGCTGCAACTGTACGTGTGCGCGCTCATGGCATCGACGGGCTGTCCACCCCTTGGTCTGACTGGGTCAATGTGGAGACGGGACTCCTAACGGAGGATAGTTGGGTTGGAGCAGTCCCGATTACAGCCGACATCTTTGACCAATCTAACAACACCGCCAAACGGCCTTTATACTTCCGTCGCGACTTCCAGATCCCTCAGGCTATTGCTTCTGCAAGGCTATATATCACAGGTCTCGGAATCTACGAGGCTGAGATCAACGGGAAGAGGGTTGGCGATCTTGTTCTTGCGCCCGGATGGCAGTCGTACAACCACCGCCATGTCTATGACTCATACGATGTGACGAGCCTTTTGACAGCTGGGAAGAACGCCATTGGAGTGGTTGTAGGAGAAGGATGGTTTCTCGGCCGGCTAGGACCAGAAAGTGTCAGAAACAATTACGGCGACTCAATTGGACTTCTCAGCAAGCTTGTTGTTACCCTTGAAGATGGTAAAAAGATCACACTCGGCACTGACAGGGACTGGCGGGCGAGCGGAGGACCTGTCGTCTCCGGCGAAATTTATGATGGCGAGACCTACGACGCTAGACTCGAAAAGCAAATTCGGGGATGGTCAACGGCAACCTTCAACACAAAGGGAAAGACATGGGGTAAGGTTCGCACGCTCCCACCTGTCAAGGGGAAGCTCACTTCACCTGACCAGCCCGGCATCCGAAGGATAGAGGAAAAGGAAGTCCAGCGGATATTCAGGTCCCCGTCGGGAAAGACAATTATTGATTTCGGACAAAATCTCGTAGGCTGGCTCCGGTTTCAGGTCGATGGGCCCGCTAATACGAACATAACGTTTCGCCACGCAGAGGTATTGGTGGATGGCGAGCTAGCCTTGAAGCCACTACGTACAGCAAAGGCAACCGACACCATCATACTCGCTGGCGATGGTCCAATTACTTGGGAACCCAAGTTCACTTTCCATGGCTTCAGATATGTTCAGGTCGACGGCTGGCCCAAGAACGGGTCGTTTAGGGGATCCATCAAGGCTGTTGTGGTACACACGGATCTCGAGGAGACCGGCTGGTTCGAATGTTCCAACCATGCCCTGAACCAACTACACTCCAATGTTCGCTGGTCTATGAAAGGGAATTTCCTTTCCATTCCGACGGACTGCCCCCAAAGAGATGAGCGTCTTGGGTGGACAGGTGATGCACATCTCTTCGGACCCACGGCAAATTACCTCTACAACACTGCTGGATTCTGGCGAGGATGGCACAGGGATCTCGCGAGTGAGGCGGCTTCAGATGGTAGCATGGTACCTCGATGGTACACCCCAATGCTTCAAGGGCCCACTAATCAGCCTATTGCTACTGCCGTTTGGGGTGATGTGGCTGTAGGTAACCCTTGGAACATCTACCAATCCTTTGGTGATAAGGGTCTTCTTCAAGAACATTCTGCGCAAGGTGTCGGATGGCTAGATAAAGGCATCTATCGGAATGAGGCTGGACTTTGGAATCGCCAGACCTTCCAGTACGGTGACTGGCTCGACCCAAAGTCTCCCCCTGACAACCCTGGACAGGCTACAACTCACAAGTTCCTGGTTGCAGATGCCTACTTGGTACGTATGACGGAGGTTATGTCTGACATCACTGCTTCGCTCGGACAAACAGCTCTATCAGAGAAATACGCAACCCAGCATAAGCACTTAAAGGCCCAGTTCCAAAAGGCCTGGGTGAATGTTGAAGGAGCGCTAGCAAACCGTACGCAAACGGCTTACTCTCTCGCCATCTCATTCGGGCTGTTGGAAGAAGACAAGAAACGTACTGCAGCTAAAACGCTGCATGACATCGTAGCAGCCAATAATCACCTCATTGGAACGGGCTTCGCAGGCACACCAGTTCTCAGTGACGCATTAAAGTCCATCAATGCAACGGAAGGCTTTTATCGCATCCTCCTCCAAACAAAGGTTCCCTCTTGGCTGTACCAAGTTGATATGGGCGCTACCACGATCTGGGAGCGTTGGGATAGCATGCTTCCGAATAGGCAATTAAATCCTGGAGAGATGACAAGCTTCAATCATTACGCGTATGGTTCCGTGGCGCAATTTTTGCATGAGACTGTTGGCGGATTAGCACCAGATAAAGACAACCCGGGTTATAAAACTGTTGTAGTTGCACCTATCCCAGGTGGTGGAATCACATCAGCTAATGCTAAGCATCTGGGACCTTATGGCATGGTGGAAGTCAGCTGGTCTGTGAAGAAAGATGCAGGCTTCAATCTGCAAGTTAAGGTGCCGCCTAACTCGAGGGCTATAGTAAAGTTGCCTAGTTCTATGAATCCTATTACAGTAGGGTCAGGTGTTTATCAGTTTAAAGACTTAAGATTTTAGCTTGAGTTAGTATAATAGTTATTAAACTGTAGCTTCTGGTTAAATATGATGTCCTTGTTAATTGAGTGATTTATATGGCCTATTTTCCCTCCCTAACCCTAGACTGCCTTAAGCTAACCCTAATTAAGAAGTGACCTAGTTATGTGACTCCTTTTATCTATTCGAGGTGTAATTGGTTGGTTAAACGCCCCTTGTGTCATTACTTGACATCTCTGATTCAACAAGCACTGCCGCATTATAAAGAGCTTTTTGTGAAATCATGTAAAGGGCGGTTCTCTTTCACTACCCCTCGTCAAACGAAAAGGTGATACTTAACCACCGTAGGACCGTAGGAGGTCATAATATTTAGGTACCTGTACAGTTCGACCAATTGCAGGTTTCCAAATGCTTAGAAAGGTTGCGCCACCATCGAGTCCCTATAAGGAGGGAAGACATACAATGCATGTGCCTTGCAAATATCAACATTTAATATAAGACGTTGTGTTAGTTGAACGATTCCATTAATGAGCCTACACTTTTGTTCGTCTTAACTCGAGTCTTGCAGGGGACGGATTTGACCCTACCCTGTTGTGAGGACGTCTGTGTGACTTCCAGGTTCCCAGTTTAAATAATCATTCTGTAAGGCGGGGTTGCCAGACACGGGAGCGGATAAAGAAGGAGATTGGGCCTCAATGCATGTCTTTTCGGCACTAGTTATTTATCATTGGGCGGGTATATGCGCCACGAGGCAATTATTGGAAAGCTGAAGAGCAATAAGCAGCCACCCAACGCAACTTGTTGATTTCTTTACGCGTCTCCGTCCATCTACATCGAACACGGGTCAAACTAGACTAGAACGAGAGAACCTTACATAAATTAAAATGACACAGAACCAGTTACTCCTCCCTGGTGTTCCAGCTAGCTGCACACCAAATACAACACTGTTCAATAGCCTTATGCGCCAAAGACCCAGTACGCCAGGAAGAAAGCGAGAATGAAGCTCATGGCGTGCATTGAATACATCTTGTCACTTGGCGCAGCGGCAGTTTGAACAGCCGGCTCAGTCGGAATGACAGTTGTGGGAGTAGGTTCGGTAGTAGTTCCTGGTTGTGTAGAGTCCGGCTGAATGTTTGCTTCGGATGTAGTTTCGACAGCTGAGGTATCCGGAGATGTCTCATCAGATGAGCTAGGTGTTGCCTCTGCGGCACCCCCGGTGCATATATCCCCTGCCGCGTCGCAACCCGAGGCGGCGTAGAAAAGCCCTGCAAGCTGTAAGTATTAATCTCGTTTAGAATAAGACGGAACGAACCAGTAACAGTAACTAAAGCTTCGGCACACACTGTGTATTCAGAGTGTATGTTTTTTGTCGAGTCACAACAAAGGCATGAAGCAGAGGCTTTAGTTGGGGCATTGGAAGGGAGTACCTTGGTGCAGTGATTGTAAACAGAGACAACTGTGGCGCAAGCAGATTTTTCTGCTGCCGTTGGGTCATCGACGGCTGCAAGGTTCGGAAAATCGGCAAATGAGAGTGCGTAGTGAGCCAGAGACAACACAAGGAGGAATTGCTGCATCATGGCTAATCAGATATGTGATAATTGACCTAGGCTAGGGAAGGTAAATGAAGAATGAGTAAGGAAGGAAGAGATGAAGAGTGAATATCATGAGAAAAGGCGCTCTAAGTACTTGTAGAATTTACTAAACTCTATAATGGAGTTGCAGTATGAAAATCTCGTGTTACAAGTTAGATTTAACCACCCCGGAGTGAGTTCTCCATTTATTGTAATTACGTATATACAATATTAACATGTGAGTCTCAAGAAAAGGCATTGTCTCTTTTTGCATTATAAACTATACTGTAGACCTAAAGCCAGGCTTGGCTATTATGAAATAACAATATCTCTTTTGATGCAACCTGGCTGAGACATAAACTCAAAAGCTGCCGCCTAGATAGGTTATGTATTTCTCTTAAAGTTGAAAGTTGGGTTATATTTTAGCTTTAGTCTTAAAGTAGTATGCATAACTTGTTAGTATCCCGCTATCTGAGGGAGGCTCTGCGGCAACCCTAGCATGTACCGGCTTCTTGGCCTTCCGCGTTTCTGCGGACCACTTGTAAGACCCTCAAATTTACATCCACATTAGGCCCATCACCGGCTAGGGCAGGCGATGGGCCCGACGTTCAGGAACTCCCATTTCTTACCGAATAAACATCACATTAGATCAAGGATCCCTCGAGTTGTAGACCAGAACCCGTGTCGAAGAGGCGATAGTGGTATTCAGGTATGACAACTACTGCACAGAAGTGATTATGGTAAGCAAGGAGTTACTCACAAATGTCGGCTCCGCTGCAAAGTAAAGTATGTCCACTGTGTAATTGTCAAAAATGATACAACGTGAAATCTTTCCGTATAGGTTCGGGGGCAAGGAATTGATGACAGCCCCGGTCTGTGAAGGGCAGCAAAAACGCCTTGTCAGCCAGCCATTGCTATCAATCTAGCCACTTTGTAATTCTAGAACGACACCCCGACGCCACAATCCTCCGCATCGTGTCTGACTGCTTCTAGCTAACTGTCTCAGTAAAAGAAAGTGTGGAGCAAGGTACTATACCTGTCCCCTCTACGTTCGCTTCAGACTCGCAATATCACTGCGTCTTTTACCTTGCCAAAGACTGCTGGCCCTTTCCACGCATGAAAGAGAGTTCCCTTATTTCTTGCCCTTATATACAAAGGCCGGAGAGACTAGTGTCGGGCGAGGTTTACGTAAATAATGCATCTGCAATTTATTCTGTCGATCGGACGTAGAACTTCATCTAATGTGTCTAAAGTGCGAATACTTGACCTTTCGGTGCTGTGGGTAACTCGAATCAGAGTCACTTCCAACTCTGCCCATCATAAACTCAATTCGAGGATTTGGGAAAAGCTGAAGCAGTATTGCAATGGTATGACTTGACCGTCATGGTGATCTCTTGAGGCGCTAAGACTATTAGAGGTTGGGTGGTCACGTTCATTCAGCCTAGTCTTTCAGCTACAGCCACACGTCAAATAGTACCGTTGAGTGCAGCAAGCCAAGGTCTCGAACACCCATCGTATGGTTCCTCTGAGAATTTCCTTGTGGCATTGAACAAGAAAAAAGACAGAAAAGAACACCAACACCCGGGCGTCACATGGAAGGCTTCCTATTGGAGAGGGCAGCTATGTGGCAGCCCTCCTGTCTCATCTTGCCGCCATCTCCGTCCGTTTCAAAGCGGAGGATGGCATACGACATAACTTGTAATTGATCAAATGCGACGTACAGAACATCTCTCCTGGCATTTAAATAAGGCATATACTAACGAGGCTGTCCCCTTTGCTTTCTTGGTTTGCCAGTATCAAGGACAGATCATCGCACATAAAGATGACTTCTCTAATATATTTGATTCCCCTTCTTACTATTGCGAGCTATGTTTTAGCCGCGGAGGGAAGGGCGGAGCCTACTTTGCCGTCCCCAAGGATGACGAGTATGGCTGAACTGCTGGAGAAGTTCGAGAGGGAAGTATCGCCGGCCCCAACATCGCCACCAACAACTCTAGAAATGAGACTATTTCCACGAGATTATTCCCTGCCCTCAGACTATTGCGGTTGGAATGTTGAGCAGAAATGTCAGTTAACTTCCATGTCCCAGTGAAAGATTTACTAACAAAGTGAAAGCGGATTCTTCGACATGTGGTGGAGTAGGAGAGTCATGTGTGAACTATGGCAGTATACGTGGCTGTTGCAAAGGGCCTCTATCCGATTGTGCTTCTACGACCTTCTTCTCTGTCTGCGTTCCTTTTGCGAGCGTGGACACAAGCAGCACCGACCAATGTACATCGGGAACCATATGCTGGTTTGTACCCGTCTCTTCCCTGAGAGTTTATCACCCGCGTGCTGACTGTTTCCCCAAGCGAATCGGACACTCCACAATGTTGGACTATCTTCATGTCATCGAGGGCGAATCGAGATATGACATACACTGCCGTCAATTGCTACAAAAGTAATGCCCAAAATACATTCTATTTGCAAGATTACCCGCCTTTTACCAGCACAATCGATGTGGAATCCACCTCAACCGAACCGGATACTTCAACGGTGACTACCACTATTCCACCAACATCTACAACATCATCTTCAAATCCAACCCCCGTCGGCGCTATTGTCGGTGGTGTTGTCGGTGGCCTCGCAATAATTGCTCTCGTAATCCTTGGCATCTTCTTCTACCGCCGGAAGAAGCCCACGAATATGCCCCCAGTTGAACAAATCATCAGTCCAACCACACAGCCACCACATCAACCACCACATCAGCCAAGCTTTTCTTCACCACCAGTATACAATGCTCAAACTAGCAACCCCGCATGGCTGCCTGCTAGTCCCAGTCCTAGCTCGCCAACATATAACCCTGCTGGAATGCACTATCAAAACATGCCCTCGACTTCTCCTCAACCTGAACAGTTCAGTAATATACGGATTACTTATGAACCAAAGGAGGTACCAGCTACTAATCCAGTAGGCACAGGTAATAACCGCGCCGAGCTAAACTGAGGCAGTGTGACGGTTGTGATTCCTAAGGGATAAACTAGTCCGTACTAGGTTTACGTTGGCAGATATGTAGGGCGTAGGTACTAAGCAAAGCGAAGTGTCACATCTCTTAATAGTAGATAGAGCGGGTTAGGCATATCTAGATAAAGAAGTCTTATTGATAGCTGGTAAGCTAAGTATAACTATCTAATGCTAAATAGATATATATATACTTGAGGATTCTGAAGTGATTAGTAAGTTTATCGTGGGATCAGTACTTGTCAAACCGCAACTTGTGGTCAAATTGATTGTCTTCTTCATTGAGTAATCTAGGAAGCCTGTTTCCCCTCTTTTCAGGTGGACTGCCTTACGCTAACCCTAATTGAGATGTGATCTAGTCATGTGACTTTCCTTTTAACTTTCCGAGGTGTGATTGGTCCAAATGAGCCTCGTGTCATTGCTTGACATCGCTGGTTCAACAGTACTGATCTTGGGGTCTTGGTACTGATCGTATGGATGACTAGGGAGGGTGATTGGTGAAGAAATGTGGGGTCAAGGAAGGGTGACTAAGCGACCCGTTGGGTCGTAACATCAATAGACAAGCGCGTCCGCGGTAGGTGTAGTCGAGAAGTGGTAAACAGTAGGAGCGCGAAGTGACGTCGAGATCTCTCGGACTATGTACCCAGTAGCCGTTTCCACCAAGACAGCAGACTTAGCTGTAACGGTCACTCAGCTCCTTTGGGTGATTTTCTCAATGGACGCGCCAATAAACGCATCCACTCAACGTTAGCTTCCAAAAACACGCAAACATTTCCCTGATTCACCTATCTTTACTTAACTGCAGGGTAGTCTCTGATCAACTTTCAAAATTTACGTCCTCAATCAAAACACAAACCGCTTGAACCTATAATCCTGTTTTGGTGGCTAAGCATTGGTGCCATGCCACAAATGGTGTTATTTGTTGTCTGTGATGATTGTGGCATTTAGGAGCATTTGCTCTGCAGCACAATCACTCTATGTTTACCGCAAGACTTCCTCCGGTGCTACTCTGGAAGTGGTGAGGATAACACTCAACTGGAATGAAATGTATGTCCCAAATCGCAACTATCAAGCTGTTGGGTTGTACTTTGCCCAAATCTGTCTCAGCATCAGACTTTGTTACTAATCCTTCTGATGTGTAGGCTCTGGTATGCTGTTGGAGTGGTGTTTCCGGATATAACTAACACTTTGGCCCTGATCCAAACCCAAACTTGCCGAATTGAGACGATGAAGATGCGTGTTATACGATTCGTCTTTCCATAGTTTCGCTAACTCAAGTTAGCCAGTTGGGGAACGTTAACATAAAGTCTGAAGAGATAGCTTTCAAGCGTTTATTACTTTTGCTCGATTCGCGGAATTGTATTTTGAAGTTCTCCGTATTTAAGCCAAGTAGATCTACATTAATCTGTGTCGACCTTCCGAGGGTGTTAGACTTCTATGAAAAATATTTGATGGGGTCGATTTAATTGATCAGGAATCGCCCTCTCGTTCAGAGCGAGAGTCCAGGGAAACTCAAATTTGTCAATGTCAGCTTCGTGTACGAAATTGAATTTCAATTGATACCTCCTTTTTAGTCTGTCACTATTTATCGCAATTGATTAAACGGATCGCCCTTGTCGGCAAGTTCTTAGAAATTGTCGCTACAGTATACTTGGAAGGGCTTGAAAAAGAAAAGTTCTATATTAGTCAGTTCACCAATTTCTAATCATAATCTCGGAAGTGGTGAGCCGTGTTGCTAGCAGCAGTCCTTAAGACAATAGTTCATTTTCCTACCCCTGCACCTATATGCCAAGACTAACTTGATGCTGGAAATGGATGGAAAAGTGACAATATCCTTGTTACTTTCCTCTAGAAGAGCCTCGACCTAGGGCCATTGTTTTCAATACAACCCTGTAGCGAGAACTGGACTTTGACAGACTTAGTATTTATTAATTCCCAGTCAAATTACTTTGCCCATGATGCACACTGGATTCCCAGGCTGAAAGAATGTCTCAGCCCATGCTGGTCTTCAAGGATCCTGTTCTGCGCTTTCTACACACTCGACGCTTTGGCTCTTATGTACTTTGTAATGCTATTGACGAGTCATTGTATAGTAGGCGGCGAAAACAGCGAGACATGCTCTGAACTAATTACTCTGCTGAAACACATGCTTGGAGATTTGGGGCCTCAAAGCTAACAACAGGAATACCGTATCGATACTAGTTTATCTACTAGCACATGGGAGAACGGGAACAAACACCCGAACCTATCGACCAGCAGTCGCAATCATGCTCTCGTGATCAGCTAGGCTACTGATTGGTTTATGGAACAACGGGCGGCACGATGTTGCTATCCCCGGTCTAGCCTACCCTGATAAAGTTTACCGGAGGATGTGCTAATGGCGATTAGCGGCCAGGCTGAGTGAGCATGAGGGTAAAGCGGGGACCAGGGGACTCTAGGGGGAGCTAAAGCCATGTAACTAACGGGAAAGAATTCTCTATAGTTACCTAATAAACCTTTCTTTGGCTATCTTCTTTTCTTTCCCTCTTTTCCTAGAAGCTCGATCTTTATCCATTACTGTGGCAAGATAGATAATGGAAATCGATGCTACAATAACATCAGTAGCGCCCACCGGCCTCGGGCATACGCTCCTTGTTCTGACGATATTTTTCCTCATTCCAACCACGATTGTTATCTTTTTAAGATGCTGGGTTCGACTTCAGCACAGGATCTTTGGCGCGGATGATAGTCTTATGCTTGTCGGTTGGGTTAGTGACACATCTCTCAATTATTTGCATCACGCAAGACAACCTGATCTGATACTGACAGGCTTTAATGGTAGATGCTATACGTGAGCGTGAGTGGTATTGTTGCACGCAGCACGTATGCTGGCCTCGGCACCAGGGACGTTGATCTGAACCCTTATCTTCAAAATGATGGTCGAAAGGTATGTTTTAGATGGTCGCGCCTGGAAGTAGATCAATTCGCTCATATCTACCTACTCAGTTTCTATGGTGCTTCCAAGTTACCTATTGTATCTCACTACTATTCCTCAAAAGCTCCATCTGTGTCACACTTCTTCGAATTGCTGTCATCAGACTCCACCGTATCATCATCTGGTGTACCCTCGCATTCGTATTACTTTCTACAACCACTGTTATTATTGGGCTTCTCGTCATCTGCCGTCCAATATCTACGGCTTGGGGTCATGAAGGAACATGCGCCCCGACAATCGTCATCGCAAGTCTCGGATATCTTGTGTCGACTGGTGCAGTTGTAACAGACTGGATCTGTGCTGTCTTACCTATCTTTATGCTATACCAGGTGAACATGAAGCGGGCAACCAAGTTCTCAGTGGCCATAATCCTAGGACTTGCAGCTTTGTGGGTTTGAGCTTGACACATCTTTTTGAAGCCGAACTAATTCTCAAAACAGGGCATCACTCTGCACGATTATTCGGCTCCCCTATGTAAAATATTACACCATCATACCCGATTATCTCTGTCAGTATCATTCCAAAACACCCAGCAGTATTTGTCTGTCTAACATGAAACGTAGACAACGTTGCAAACATTGTCATCTGGTCTATCGTCGAGTCGGGAATTGGAATCGTCGCAGGCTCACTACCCTCACTACACAAGCTGGTTAGCCATCGCTTCCACACCGATACCGCGACAGGCAACTCGCCTGTTCAGGTGACTCCTTTCTCAGGCACCAACCAGGCTATCATCACATCCCACACAACATCCACCTCCCGCAGCAGGTTCAACAGGGGCGCTGGAATAACAGGGTTAGGTGAAGGGGAAGGCGACTGGGAGCAACTCGACGGTGATGGGTCCAGCGGAAAGATCCATGTCAGGATAGACATGGAGATGCAATCGTTAGACCGGCCAACGACATCTCGGGCGTCAAACAGGTCTAGTGAAGGCCTAGTGCCACAATGAGAGACCTTATTCGTTGAGCATTCTGTCTCATGACACCCGAATAAGGATTTTAGTAGAGAAATATAGAATAACAAGTAACAAGGTAATCGAAGCCACTGTTGTATGAAAAACTCAGACCTTACCTTCTTCACTGAGGTCACAATATCCGAACGATTCTCTCACATTATCTTCTTCTGGCAAACTTCCTTTCTAGTCATAACAAGCATGCCGTGTCGCATTTCACGTCCGTTCGAGATACATCGTGGGTTCAGATTGATCTAGGAGCCTTGGCTCGGCGGGCTCTTGAAGGACTCTGCACGCTGCCTGTACTTGGTTGGTGCTTATGAGCTTCGATCTCACTGGATATGAGGCGAGAGTTGAGATAGTCGTCTTCTCCGATGTCGAGGGTTCGAGCTTCCTCTAGCGACTTATTATCATGTAACAGCTACGAGTGGGGAGGCTGGATTGAATTTCCGACAGATGAGACCGATGCCGAGGATGCAGGACATGGATTCGGGTTTCATGCCAGCTTCGGGTAGTATATATAGGTTTGAATAAGGAGCAAATATAAATGTTAACAATACTAGACAAGCTGCTTTGGGCAATTAGTTTAAATAGTGGATAAATTATAAAGAAGACAGCAAAGGAGCTAAATCATGTCTCGAGCATGATATAAGTGAGATTAGCAGTAGCCAAAAACGCTAAGATACCGGCCTGATCCATGAGGATATTATGTTGAGTCTAGTATAGTAGTGTTGTTTAATTATCACGACTGGTTGCGTTAGCTATAGAAGGTAAACGTAGCCCGAGGCTGTCACAGTATGAAGGATATGTTACTCCCCCAGGATATATGCTGATGCCGGTTCCTTCCACGGTAGTCAATCCAACACTATTATAACAAAGTTGAATAAAGCTATGCTACAAGCTGATAGTGTAAAAATAACGTGTTCCGTCAATATCTCAACTGAACCCCTTTGATCTTCCTCCTTCCGAACAGGCGCAGTCTTGTCGGCCCATCTGGCTCATCTCTAAGCATAAGAATGATTGGTCTTGGATTAATTTCCGGCTTCCAAGTATCTTGCTTGCGATAATTATCTTCTATTGAAAGTCTCACACTGGTCTTATGGGTGACTTGGCTCACCAGTATACCACTGAGAACGAAACCGAGCTCATCGCAACTCGTCACCGGAACATAGCCACGTCGACTGCAAGGCACCATCCCCAAAACAAGGCCGGTTGCCTTCCCATCTCTTGTAACCGTATCGACCATGACATTGAAGCGAATACATGTTGGACGTCATCTCTGCCCTGCTCCCTTCATACCATGGCATCAGCACTGGCGTCTTGGCCGTAGGTTCCCCAGAAGGTAATGTGATAATGATGGACTCCAGCTCATATTTTCCCGCGGCAAAAGGCGTAAAGTTAATACGAAAAATGAGATGTTGTTCAACCTGACTGGCCCTAATACTATTGGACGCTGGAGTATCGGATGATGAAACCTGATATATAAATGCTGGTCGAGAAGCAGGAGGCGTCTTTATGGTACTGGGAACTTCCCTGGCCAAAGCCCTGGCATTGGGAATATTTTCAACCATTTCTGACTTCAAGTAAGACCGCGAAACTTCACTCTTTGGTGCATTTTTAGCATGCCTATGGAGCATAATGTCCAAACGGTAACAGACTGAGCCGAGCTGAGATACCATGCATGAATGCCGACGTGGCTAGATTATCGCCGAAGTATTTCTCGTCCAATAATTCGCTAAGTAATGTATCGCCCTGTCTGTCTATCAGTGACATTCAAAGAACCGCATCTTTGTTCAAAGCAATTCATCCTGTTCGTCTTAGCCATTGCTGACAATGTAAATATAAGAAGCGCGGCAAATGAACAGGTGATATCATGGGTGAGAAGCACAAAAGATGTCGAGATTGAAATTTCTTAGCTCTACATAGAGTTTGCCCATACATAGATCTTTAGGAGGTACAGTATATGGCTCAATATATCTTAGTTACAACTCTTCTTCTCCTACGTATGAAGCCTCTTCCCTACTTTCCAAACGGCTTCATGTCATTAGACCAGCTCTGAACATCAGTGCCATTCAAATCGACGCATTCTCCAACGTTGGATACAACGAGGACCACCTTGCCAGTGCAGTCGAGTCCAGTCCATCCTGCAAGGAAATACTTGCTAGCCTCTCCTACCACCATCGTGGCTGAGCCGGTTCCGGGGACGGGCTTGTTGATGCAGTTGCCCATGGAGCCAAGGTAGGCATATCTTGTTCCGGTTCCACTGCAAGTGGCAGAGTCGGCGTACATACGTCCATAGAACTCGATTGGCTTATCGGGGACGCCTTGGGGCGAGGCAGCGGCAAGACCTGAGAGGGCGAGCGTAATGAAAGTAATAGTGGCACGCATGATTGAAGAGACGATCGGTGTTAGTTTTTAGATAATTGACTGGTGGGGAGTGTTTGTATTTGGTCGAGTTTTGAAAATGTTGGTGCACTTTTTCTTTACAACAAGTGCCTGAAAATTTCCGTTTTACTCGGCTGAATAGGCAGAGTTGTGCTGTTCTTATACTACGGGCGGATTATTGAGACCCTTAAGCTTTTCCAACTCATCGTTCGGCTAATTCCCTCAACCGCTTACTGCGGATTGGCTAACAATGTATGCGAGAGGCTGTTGTTAGTTTGAAAGGATTCGGTGGTGTGATCTAATGGCTAGAAGAATTGCCTCGGTCTTCCGTCAACAAGGTTAATATTCCGCCACGGCAATCCTCTATGCAACGCTGAGGCACATATTCTAGCTTTTCAACCCAGACCCGACTTATCAGATGAGGGGTTTATAGCAGGATTTTCATACAACACTTGAATATTATTCAACAAAGGAGTCTCAAACAATTGACACCAATCCTACAAGCGCTAATGCTTGTCTCCTTTAAAGTAACTACAACTGGGGCACTTATGTAGATGCAGATAAATGGGTCTCAAAGTTTCAGTTATAGACGGGAGCCCAGTTTATTTCGTGTTCAGATTATGCGGTAGAATGACCGTGTGATACGCGGGAGCCATCTGCTCAAATGTCTAGGATAGTCCAGTTACGACTGATTCATTATCTGCCTCTTAACGCTCTGGAACTATAATAGCCACTTCAACACCATGACGTTCCGGCTGACCTTATCACCAATTACTATCTCAGCTTCACCCGGCCATTCCCACAGCAATGTTTACCTTCATGATGGGCTCACACAATACCCAGCTTGCATCGCCAAAGTCCACCACGACCCTCAACATTTACCATCTCCCCAACAAGATTCTTTCCAACATAAATGTCTACACGAGACTACTCGATAGGATCAAAGGCTCCTCAGTTCGACTACAGATGCAATTGCAGTCTTGGAAGATGGTGGTGTATGCTCAGCAGTCTGGATAGAAGTTGACAATGTTTCCATAGAAAGTCGCATTTTGCGTTTCCAAACGCTGAGGAAATAGAAAGATCATTAGTAATCAAATTCAGTACAACTCAGCAGCGTAGAGCCAAGGTTGTTAAGCGGCAAACGAAGACTGCGATGGGTTCACTTACAAAATGAAAGCGATTACCCCCAAGAGAAAAGGTACTCCAAGCCCGACGCTCAGACCGATGATGACACTATTAGACAATCTTCCGCTCTTTTCGTTTAAGCCGGTATTTTCAACACCATCATCATCAGTTGCGCTGGTGGTAGCCGAATGTGTCGGGGGCTGCGGAACGTAGGATTCGGGAATGCCTGATGTTATAAATAACTTCTTTGCAGAGTTTCCAAACGGAATTGGTCTCACAGAAGTGAATCTAACTGACTCAGGAAACATGGCTTCGCTATCGGTCGGGACTACAGTGACATGTGTTCGAGTAGTTGTATACCTGGACGTTGTCTGAAGGGATGCTGGGCAATTAACGAGTCCCTCCGACTCACATGCTACAGCAATGAAAGTCGCTTTTTCAGATATTGTAGTTGTCTCCATCTCCGCTTCATCTTCATCCTCACGTCTCATTACGAGGGCAGCAGATGTCAGAGTTGCCTGGGATGCAGATGTCGTCCTGCTGCTTCTTTGCACAGCACAAGCTTGTGCCAACGTAGTATAAAAGATAGGAACTTCAGTTTCGACAGCTGGCCCCCACGTGATATCTTCAATGGCAATCGAAGCTCCTGCAGTGGCTCCGATAGCAAGTTGATATGCTTCCTCGACGCGAAGACCGCATTGATCGTCCTCGTCCGTGGAAAGGGTGACATTAGTGATCAGCTCGGCGATGTTAGCATAAACGCCTGATTCAATGCCCGCACCAATACGAAATATGTCTTTTCCAGCAATAGATACGTCGGATGATGATATTTCAAAACCCGCTTGTATCCCCACACGAATAACAGCCTTGAACACTACACCAGCACTCTCGACAGTGACTGGGAGAAATTCAAACTCGCCACCATTGCTGTTAAATATACTGTAAGCTCATGCTACAACAACCTTGTCAAATGGTGACTTACATAACCATATTCGATATCTCCTTAGAGAAGATGCCAAGTTCAATCGTCACACCATCATCTAGCTTTAGATGGAATCCGGTACTGATATCAATTTCACCTTCTACAGACACAATGAGGTCAACAGTAAAGATGACACCAACTTCCAGGTTGTGACGAACTGCAAAACCTGCAGGCGTAGTAGAGGTATACAAGTTCAGAGTATAGGTGGCACCAGCAGATAATACTGTGTCAACGAGCATATACACCTCTAAGCCATCGAATTGGAATTCGAGTCGGAACTCTGGAATCTCAGGAAGGTCAATACTGAGGTCGAAATCCATGGTTGGCAGATTGAAATCGTCCATATCGAACCCATCTTTCAGGTTATCTGTTACCTGATCTATATATTCCTTTGTGTAATTCGCAACTTCGGTCCTTAATCTGTAGATCTCGTTCTCGACTTGATCCGTTAAATCATTCAGAGCCCGGCTGACGTTGAAGCTCTTATCGGAGATGAATCTGGTCGTGGCTGTTCCTTTGATATAGCATGCTGTGCAAATTATTTCTATACCGGCTGAAATGGAGGTATTACCTTCCTTAGAATCTATGTCTTGCTCACTGCATAGGAATAGGCTCGTGGTTAAGATTGAAGTTCCAAAGTATAGCAAAAGGGGAGGGGACAATCGACATACGCCGTATAAGCAAACAATATAGCATTTTCCCAGCTTTTGTCTAGGGAAGTGCTGTTCTCTTTCTTGGTGTCTCTCTCTTCCAAGCCAGAGGTACTAGAAGCCCTTCGTATGCTGTCCCCTGTGTTGTAGTCTGACGACCTGAGCAGATAGCGGGTAAAGAAAGGTGAGACGTTTCCGCAAACAAGTAGAGGGTGGCTCATCCAGACAAGCGTGAGTAATAGAATGTTAAGCAGCATCGTGACGGAATGTACTTGAATCGTTATAAGTAAGAATGGAGTACGGTCAAGGAGGCGAGGCAAGCAGGTAGGAAATTCTGACAAGATTTTATTTGGGCCATGGAAGCCTACACGACTTCAACCCCTGTCCCGTAACTATGCATGTTGGTTCGAGGTTGTGGATATTGGTTCCACAATCTGCATGTTGGCTCTGAGTTTGGGGGCTAGGCAGGGTTGTGACAAGGAAGTCACGCCCTGAATTTAAAAGGATGGTTGCAAGCTGAAAAACTCCTCCTTCCTTCCATGGCATAGGCTGTAGATTAAGATTGCGTTCATGTTTGAAGAGAGCAGGACGGTAGTCACGTTCTAACACAAGGGATATGCAACAGGAAGAACTTGGCCTGTTTCAGAACGAGATTATTCAGTGTCTGGCCTTATAGGTATCATCTCCAGGTAGTTCAACGATCTGCACCTAAAGCAAAGACGCAAGATGATACTGGGCCGATGCTAAATGTTCCGACCATTTATCGCAAAACAATATTAAGTTATGGTACAGAAAGAATTACATGTGATATTTGAGACATCGCCGCCTTTCTTGCTACATCCCATCTGGATGTCATTAACAGTTCAGGTCAATTGGTGAAACTCATATAATCCAGATCCAACAATTTCCGTCTTATCTGTCCCAGGCAGGGTGATCTCCGCCTTGGTGTTGGGTGGAATTCTCACTTTCAAATGGAAACCCGCATCTGTCGAATTCCAATCTGTTGAAATTGTACCATATCCAGTAATGAGCTTCGCGCTTGCATTTGTGATATTCCCTCCTGGAATAGGCGCAATGGAGATTGTCTTGTATCCTGGCTCCAGGGGCGCAATTCCCCCAATGACTTGATGCATCCAATTGGCAACAGACCCAAAAGAGTAATGGTTGAAACTGGTCATCTCGCCTGGATTAACTTTGCCATTCGGCAAGAGACTGTCCCATCTTTCCCAGGTCGTTGTACCACCCATGGCAACTTGATATAACCATGACGGGACCTTCTCTTGGAGAAGCATCCGGTAGAAGTCGTCCGTAGCATTGGCATCCTTCAAAGCGAAGCCGAGAGGCGACGTACCTGCGAATCCAGTGCCGACAAGATAGTCATTCTCCCGAATGATCTCGCGTAATGTTTCCGCTGCCTTGTGTCTCAGTCCTTCATCTTCGAAGAGATCAAAGCCCACAGACAATGCATAAGCGGTTTGAGTCCTATTTGCCAACTTCCCTTCTGGCGCCCAAGCTTTCTGAAACTCAGCTTTGAGGTCTAACTGTTGTGCCTCGTATTTGTCAGCCAGATCCGACTTCCCAAGCGCAGTAACAATTTGTGTGAGGATCTCAGTCATCTTAACCAAGTACGCATCTGACACCAAATACTGGCTAGTCGTTGCACCTCCGGGATTATCAGATGGGGAAAGGGGGTCCAGCCAATCTCCAAACTGAAAGGTGCTGCGATTCCATAAGCCAACCTCATTTCTGGAAATTCCTTTGTCTATCCAGCCTTGGGCCTGAGGAAGATGTTCCTGCAAAAGCCCTTTGTCGCCAAAGGCTTGATAGATGTTCCATGGATTGGAAACTACGACGTCTCCCCATACTGCAGCAGGAATCGGTACCGTGCCAAATGCCGAGGGAACGGTAGGGACGTAGAACGGGGCAACCATGGTGTCATTAACCGACATTTCAGACCACACATCCCTGTGCCAACTCTTCCAGAATGATGCTGTGTCAAAGAGATAGTTGGATGTCGGGCAAAAAGCATGGGCGTCTCCAGTCCATCCAAGACGCTCATCACGCTGAGGACAGTCCGTGGGAATAGAAAGAAAGTTACCCTTCATCGACCAGCGAATGTTGGAGTGGAATTTGTTTAACAGTTCATGTGAACAGTCGAAGTAGCCGGTTTCTTCCATATCAGTATGGACAACAATCGCCGTAACACTGTTCTCATCCAACGGTGTTTCCTCAGGCCATCCGTCAATCTGAGCATAGCGGAAGCCGTGAAAAGTAAACTTTGGCTCCCACTCAAGTAGGCCTTGTCCGCTTAGCTTAACTATGTCTGTGGCCTTGGCTTTTCGAAGCGGTCGGAGAGCCAGTTCCCCGTCTTCTAAAACCTCTGCATGCCTCAATGTAATAGTTGTGTTTGCAGGCCCGTCAACCTTCAATCGTAGCCAGCCGACCAGATTTTGGCCAAAGTCGACCAGCTGCTTCCCAGATGGCGACGTGAAGAACTCTTTTGGTTTGACCTCTTGAATTCGTCGGGTAGGAGGTTGATCCGGGGGGACGAGTACCTCGTGGACTGCAGGAAGAATACGAGTGTCATGCCAGGATGCGTCGTCGAATCCGGGCTCTGACCATCCTTCAAAGTCAGCTTCAAGGTTACCGTCATAGTATTCTCCATCATAAATCTCTCCGTTAACAACCGGTCCGAATCCTGACTTCCAGGTCGTGTCGGTATAAATCTTGGATACAGTGCCATTCTTTGACTTGATGTGAAGTTGCGCCAAGAGACCTGTCGAGTTCCCGTAGATATTTCGTTGTCCTCCGTCAAACCCTAAGCGGCCGACATACCATCCTTCACCAACTAGTGCTCCAATCGCATTCGCGCCAGGAATAATAAGGTTGGTAACGTCATATGTGTCATAGACGTGACGGTGATGGTACGACTGCCATCCTGGAGCCAAGACGTGATCTCCGACTCGCTTGCCGTTAATTTCGGCTTCATAAATACCCAAAGCGGTGATATAAAGCCTCGCGGATTCGAAACTATCAGGTACTGCGAAGTCCTTTCTAAAGTATACGGGCCTTTTTGGTTCGCTCACGTTGACCTTGCTGGTTGAAGCAATGGGTTTGACATTTTTCCAGCCTTTCTTGGAGAGACCTGTTTCGACGGACACCCAATCGGACCAGGGTGTTGACGGTTGATCATTTACAGCAAGACCGTGCGCGCGAACCCTTAGGTGTGCAAGTTCGGCTTCGTCTAGTGGCGTATCCGGCCAAGGAAGGTAAAGTGAGTCGGAAGAATTTAAAGAAAAGGATTTAGGTTCATCGTTAACACTCCGAGTAACCTCAATGTCGTATGAGCTCTGTTCCCAGTTTGTAACGTCACCATCGAATCTCCAAGAGATCCGTGGTTCAGTCTCGGCAATCCCGAGGGCCGTACGGTAATGCTCAAATGAGACTCGGGAAATTGTCAAGGCCATATTGAACGCTGGCTTTGATACTGCAGACCTCGATCCAACTTGTAAACGTCAGAGGGGGTATTTATAGATTTTAGAACTCGCTACTGTAATATGACATTGGCGATGTTGTTATGATCGAATTTGTCTGTAGCATTGCCGAGGTCAACTCCCGTGCCAGATCAACGGCTGAATTACTATCTTCATCCTCCTCGCTCATAGATGACCCGATAATTGGGGGATGCATCGGCCATTATAATGCGGGGAAGATCCCTGCCACCACGACAATATGGGATCGTACGGAGTTATACTCTTTAAATGGAAGAGTCTTTTCCACTTTCCATGACTAGGTAGATTTTGATTAGAGGTTCATTTTTTCTTGTTGTTTTTTTGATCAAATGGTCATTCCATGGCATTTTGCGCATTGCATTTAGTGACGCGGTTGAAAGTCTGTAGCTAGATTTGGCGCTATCTTTTTAACCAATTAAAGCGCTTAAAAAGTCATGCCTAAATAAGGTTATGCCTGTCACAGCTCAAGACCAGACCTGCTTACCCTAGACCAGGTAGCTAGATAGATCACGTGGCGATAAGCTTATCGCCACGACTTTAGTTTGACTGACAGTCAGATCCTGAACGTAGCTCTTCGAGCTACGTCTTGTCAATAGAGCCTGACCCGCCTGCAGTGCCTATCCGTAGCAATAGACCTGACCCTGCTGAAGCGTTCCCTGTCTACCTGTACACTGGACCGAGACCGTGACAGTACTGTGGCGTTATAGAGAGTATATCCGATGAAAGAGTCCTTATTGTGCAGGGTAGAATTGAATTAGCTTGCTTTAACGAACAGAATTAAAAGGTCACATCAGACGTTCCAGTTCAGACACACAACAATATCTGGAAGTGGTTGCGCAGCTGAAAGCAAAAAAAAGCGACGTATGCGATGCTTGATATCAAGTAGTGTAAACTACTCCTTGGCTGAGGGTATAATGTCAAACTAAATGAATAAACTTCAGTATGGCAGTTTAGTAGATCTTGTATTTACCCTCTCGAATTTCACACCTTAAATAATATTGAAAGTTTAGTATTGAAATTTTATGCATGCCGACGCTTTCAATGGTATAGCTCGATTCGATCAGTCTATTCCAATACAGTGGAAGACACAGCGCCAAAGGGTCAAGTTCTGACCTGCAATGCACACCAACATTCTACGCGACCTATCTGTTTGAATGTGGATATAGCACTTGACGCGGACAAACCTTAGTAGATAAAGCCCTTTCTTTATTCTAACTCCCTCATCGATACTTTCCATGTTCCTTCTGGACCTAGAACAAGGCTGTCTTTGTTAAGAAAATTCTCTCTTTATTGCTATTCATGTTCACTCCTGGCATTATCTGTGGAACAGTCCAATCGCGGTACCATCTGAACAGTGATTCAATGGAATATCATAGAACTGGGCTCGGATTGCGGTACTACACTCTTGAAGTCAATTAGTGATTACACTTGGCGGTTTGGCAAAGTGTAAATAAACGGGTGATGATAAGGTATGTTGCACCGAATCAAGCATATAAATGAGGTTTCAAAGTGCCTCACTTTTCTTGGACTATATCGCGGGAAGTCCCTGCCTGCAAAGCTATGTATATAGACCAGGTAAAGCTGAGCAGAGAAATGTTAGGCCGGGCATCCGTTATTTCCGGCCACATTTCCATAACACGCTGTCTACTCGTGACAGTGGAGAATTAACTAGCAGTCTGATTGGTTCGGTCTATGTCGTGTCGGGCTGCAAGCTGTTACCCCACTCCAAGAATTTCTAAAATCTCATTATTGCTCCTTCACTGGCTTCTATTGAGTCGGAGATCGCTGCTTTACTTAAAATCCATTGTCATGTACCCTCTCAATACATCAGTTCTGTCAAATCATCGGCCAACATGCCCTCTTGGGCAACCACCTAACAAGCTCTACTTCGCATACGGAAGCAATATGAGCGTTGCCCAGATGGCCCAACGGTGTCCTGGAAGCGTCTTCAAGGGACCTGCCATTCTCGATTCATTCCGATGGCATATTAATGAGCGAGGTGTGGCCAATGTGCTCAACTCAGAAAGCAATCACTCAGTTGAGGGTCTTCTCTACACAGTCACTCCCAAAGACGAAAGTGCATTGGATCGCTATGAAGGGGTTTCCAAAGGCTTCTACCAAAAGCATCTCGCAATGGTGTCAGTCCAGCCTCACGGACAGTTCACAGACTTCAAGACGGCCCGATTGGCCCTTTTACTGAAACAACGGCGCCAGGAAATAGGTGATTCATCCCACGACAGGACTTCAAGGCGCTCCTTATGGACTAAAGTCCCAGCTCTTGTATACGTCAGTGAAGATTACATCAGAGACGGTCCAATTAGAGACGAATACATTCCTAGGATGCAAAATGCTGTTAATGACGCTGTGAGTCTGGGTGTGTCGAAGCCGTTCGTGAAAAGCATTGCTTCCTTTCTCCAACGACCGGCGACCTTATCGATGGGGAAGTATCAGCTAGAACAGAAGAAAGTGCATGAGAAAGGATTGGAAACGGAACACCGGGATACTGTTACTATCAAGGGAACCTCTCAAGAGAATAGTGTCAAGGGTGAGGCGAGTTACGACACAAGAAAGACGAATAGACTCGAACGAGAAGGTATGTTATCAGAACTACGAGTCGGGCTCACAAGCCGTATTTTTAAGGTACCTGACATTCAGGCAGTGTCCCAAAGTGAACCTGCAAAAACGGGACGTCTCCACGCCGACAGGATTGATCTTCTGAGACACGATGATTGCCTTTGCGTGTTCCCTGTCGAGATGCTGGACGCCATAGACAAGGCCGCAAAGGTCTGTGGGCCTGCGAACACATTAAGTGACTACTATGTTATCCTTGAAAGGATAACATCAGTTGAAAAAAGCCTCAGCATTGTCGCGAATGCAAGGAACGCCTGTCAAGCTAATAAGGAAATTATCAAGGTGTTCAAGGATATTCTACAGATGGAAGTAAAGTCTTTTGAGGTACCATCTGAAGATCCAGACGTTACGGCCGTTAAGCAGGGATATCTAGGTGAATTGGCTTGGAAACTAGAATTTGGTCAATATCTCTACCTTGAATGTTCAAAGCCTGGGGAACAGCCATGGTTAGTAGTACGGGTTGAGGCAAAATCATTTGCATGTCTATAGACTTTCGAGTTTCTAATAACTAACAAATTTATGAATTCTTCCAGTAACCGGGAGTACTATGCACTCGGTTTTACCTATTCTCTACTATATAATTTGCAGATAATGAACTGCTGGAATCGGAGCGGTTAGTATTGACTGGAGACTGTGGTTGCTGAACTTTGTAAAGTCAGTCTACAAGCTAAGTACATACACATATATTTGAAAATCTGTGAGACAATGAAAGGAGTCATTGTTTAAAAGTTTCCGAAACAAACATTGTCTATAATGCTAGATAAGGTCAGGGTTTGACTCCTTATATTTCATGCTAGTCCCAGGTGCAATTATAGCACATGACCCTCCGTTACTACTGACGCCAAAGAGCGGAGGACTTTTGACTTGTGTGTTGGAGTAAACATAACAACTAGTATGTTTTTAACCCTGACAAGTATGCTCGTCTTATTTCTTGAATCAATGGGGTGGCATCTCTGTCCCAGCTTATTATACACGACAGCCAGGATCCCGCATCATAACCTGTTCGCTGTCTGTCCCATTTCCATGACAAAAGTATCCTGCTCGAACATGTTTTAGTAGCCGTTCCTGGAATGAGCCACTTAAAGATTTCCCATTATTCAAGGTAATAAGACAAGGACCAGACATACAAGAACCCACAGATGAGGGTTTATAGCCACGCCCGCATCCTCTTCATCCTCCTCTCCTATCTCCTCTTCATCCTCCCTTTCCGTCTCCTCTGCATCATCAGTCTTATTTTCGTTGTTTCTCGAGTTATCGGTTGGCTTTGCATCCGCACTCGCCACGGGGATGGGATGTATAATATTGGCATTTGTCCATGTAAATGTGGCGCCACTAAGAGGACTAGTGATACTGCCATCTACATTCGACATTGTTTTAGTTCCATTCTTGGGAAGCTCTCCGGGACCATAAAACTTTGCTGATTTGTCTTTGCCTGGTGGCGTAAACTTGAGATCATTCGCGCAGTTGTAGAAGTCGTTGTAATCGCCGCATTGAGGATAATCTTCATCTTGTGAGATGAGTAAGTTCCAGTATTCGTCAGCACCGAGGAGCGAGGGCTTTGTATCAGGACAGATATCCCAGAAACTAGGTCAACGATTAATTTTGGGAATGTTTTAATAATCTGGAGGATAATACCTAGACAATATGCCGCTCTGTGAGCAACACTTGCAAGCCTTAATGAACACCCCCTGTTCATCAATAGAGAGTGAGTCCCATATCTCCTGGTTCCTCTCGATACACGTGTCCAATTCATCCACAGCACGATTTAGAGATGTAGCGATCTTGCCGAGGTTGCATGAGCAAGCGTCTGTGGCATCGTCGGGTGCTGGGAAGAAGGGGATATCTTTGAACTTCTCATCGATGCAGGGTCCACCCAGCTCAAGCACTGTGTTTTGGTATTCGCAACTGTACACCTGTGACTTTTTACTATAGTTCTTGTCCAGTTGACTCGTCCTTCATACCTTGTTCCAACAATGCGTCAGGGCGCAGTCGATGACGTCCACGTTGAATATGCAGTCACAAGCGTTGAGGCAATCGATGTTCTGACCTTTACAATTTTTGTTGATGCAGCCGTTGCGTTCAGCGTCTCTAGATTTGTAGCATTGTTCATAACCCGATGGGTCCACACATTCCTTTGACTCTATATAACCGTATTTGGTCGCAGATATAGGATTGATGATAGTCAGAAGACTGACTAGGCGCAGGATTTTTAGGTATCGAGATATGGAGCAGACGAGATGAAGTACAAACTTTAATTCGAGGTGGAAAGATGTCGTGAGGTTGTGAGCGAAGTCCTTGGGATATCAGGTACTTTTTACCTCGGGTAACCCTGCGTAATGAATCTAGGATCAGTTCAGCTGAAGGAGACGGATGTATTTCCCTGTTTAGGTTGCATCAAATGATTGGACACTTATAGAATAGTGGAACAAATCAACAATTTTCATTAAGGGGCCCTGGAACAAGGATGACCAACACTGATTGGTGTATAAGAGCATGAAACATCAAAGTCCTAGCCAGTTCGCTAAATGTTCCTCTAACGACACATTTTTGGTGGCGATCACACCGGAAATAACCCGCAATTTCGCGGAACTTAATGCTTTGAATTCTAGTCATCTGGACTCAAACCGGATTCGGGTTTAGGCAACCAGTTAAAAGGTTCAGTCAGATCATGTCACATCTAAGTAAACTGGTAGTGAATTTCCCGCAGTGCGCGATTTATTCCATGCCCGTTCAATTCAACCTTGATCAGGATGTCTTTCTCTCTAGCCAACTTACAATTAATCGCCCCGTAATCGCCGCTCTGCTAGCAGGCTAACGATGCACGCCAAAGCACAAATTTTAAGTTGGGTTATCTATACCAAGCATTGTTTGTCTTCCTCTCTAGCGGGTCATGACTATGTGCAATCCCTGAAACTTCAAACTCCACAATCAACTATTCAAGATGATTGTCCAACTGTTCCACTCGTAGAGCCATTTGGCATCAATTTGCAGGCCCTGAAACTGCATCTCGGACGCACCTTGGATCATATGAGGAAGCGCTTTCGACTACGTGCCCTGACCATCGAGGATCTGTGTAAAGCTTTGTCGAGTTTCTCGACTCTGAGGAAGCTCTGAGTTCCAGTCAAGATGTCGATATGGGGTTCCACCGGCCGGTTAAGGGTTCCAGCTTAGCTATTGCTCAATCCTTATCTGGAGGAGGCCATATTTGGAAGTTACTAATTGTTAAAAAGACGATATGTCGAACCATCTAGGCTAGGGGCACTTACTAGCCCTACCTACACTTTACTATTTGTTACGCCCAGAGCTTGATGCCGGGTGAACTCCGGATCAGGTCCGACACATCCACGATTTAGACATGAACTCAGCCTTATTCTAGAACTTCCCTCCTTAAGCTTTAGTACAATACAACCATTGAACCTACCTAGCTTCCCACAACCCGTTACTTCGTAACATGCGCTTACTTTATTTCCTACTTTTATACCTTATAAGCCTTCTTAGCTTATTTAAGGAGGTTTTATATATCTGCAAGCTTCGCTAGTAATCTTATCTTCTCTGCCTTAGCCTTCTGAGCTTTTCTAACCTGCTTAAAAAGTTAGGTAAGACGGTTCGCTTCTTCTTTAACCGATGCTGCGTCTCCCTCTTTCTTATACTATTCAGCCAGAGCGGTCTTGGTGATATGGCCAAATGCTTCTGACTCGCCGCGACGCCTTTATTTTAGTAATGCCTCCAACTTGGCCTATATGTAAAGAGGCAATATCCTATAGCATAATCTCTTTATTGCTCTATATATAAGAAAGAATAGTATATGGCGGTTTCCGATTGCCTGGGAACCACTTCAGTTCTACCGTAGTGATTATATTGGTTTGCTGTTGTTTGTGGCGAGCCTGGCGATATCGTTTGCATACTTATCCTCATGTCATCAAATTACAGGCTACAATTGGCTAAGCATGACACTGGGATGGGGTTTTCTCATGTTAAATTAGAGGCGGAACAAATTTCCTTATCACAGTATTATTCTTTGCGTCTAGAAAAGGTTCCTAGCGGGAAATCGAACCAACCCCTTCCTAAGAGATTGATTAAGGAATTCAGTCGGCAATCAATAACATCTGCTAGGAGAGCTGATACTCTTATGTGTCTCATTTGATACGTGAATGTTCTTGGTTAAGTTTCTTCCCTGCTCTAGGTCGCACACCCACTATGTAAAGTGATAGCTAGCATACGGCACATCTTTACTTTTGTCCGTCTGTCACTCGTCCTGTCGATCGTTCCCAAGTGGCTAGGAACATATTGACAATCATGCCGGACCGGCCTCGCCTCTACAAATCATCAATCTGACCTCCGTCTAATAGATCGCCGATAGCAGTCTGTTGTGGCGGGGTAGCTCACGGTATCATAGCTCAACTTTGACGATAGCGGCGTATAATGCCACAGCAGAGAAGTTGGGAAACAATTGATTTAGAGATGTTTGAGCAACTCGGTAGGCAGCCTAAAGATTTGCGGTGGCTCCACTGAAACTCTGCCAGGGGAATTCTGCCAGATTGAGCCGAAAGTCCCAGGTTCATTGGCTGGCTCGCTGATAGTAATGACATGACATCCATGTCAGCAAAGTTGTGGGGGCGGTCCCTCGCTAAATTTGACTCCAGTCAGCCCCAAGATTAGCCTCGACTAGTTTGTCTTGGTCACTGTCCAGCACAGCCACTTGATAGGAACAGAAAACCTCCGATCTATGCGATAAAACAAAAGTGTGATGATCACTATCAACACTTGCAGCACCTCTAATGATCGAAATTCCAATAACAGCAACACTGTCAATCGCGCGACCTGGCCCTGATAAGCGCATGTTTAGTCCTTACGTCATGGTTAGATGCTGAAAAAAACGCTAGAACAAAACGCCCAGAGGACCGGTACCCGTGCGATGAGGAAGCAGAAGAAGGGCCGCGTTTGTAGGGCTGCGCAGTTCAAAGCTGGGGATAGTAAAGGCCGGTATCGTGATGATTACAAAAACATCACATCGGTGCTTGGGAAGCTGCCAATATTCCAAAGCGAGGCATGTTATTTGATGACTGGTCGCTAGATCCAGATTATTTACTGCGTTGGTGTCTCAACAGATCACGGCGAAGATTCACCACACCCGGACAAGTGAGCAGTACGAAGATGAGGTACACAAGGCGAAAGAAGCTTAAAGAATGTGGAGTCGAGCATATCAGTATAGGTATCGAGTTAAGAAGATGACTTCCTATGCGGCCCAACCTCCCCGAATCGTGGAGATACACTTCTACACTCAACTGCCTAGGCATAAGAGAAGATACAAATTTATTCCGGGCTTCCAATAGCCTGCTTTGGCATCAATGGGGTAGGTGCCCAGGCCGAATTCGGCATCATCTCGAGAGTTTTGATTCTTACGGCCAAAAGCTCGGCAAAATCCTTTCTCTTAGTAGGCACATTGACTTAGATAGACTGGTTTCTAGCCTCGTTTCTTTCGATGATCAGGTCCTGATTCAACTCCATCCAATCATCGCTTATCAATCCGTTGACCTGAAACGCTTGATCAAAGGTTTGATTATCGGCGACGCGAATTGTACCTTGTTTGGTATTAGTTCCTCAAATGATATCCCCTCGGAACATGACTTACCACGCTCTTGGTTGGATTGATTTTCGTCCAAGTTGTGAATTACGAGGCATTCATATTCCTCTTGGGAAAGATGAATCATTCCATTATCTATGAGACCTAGATTAGCTATCTTCCATGACAATATAGCCAGAATACGTACCGTCTGGGCTCTTGCCTCGAAGGACTTCAGCTATTTTCAGCCCTTGTCCCTTGCCTAATCTGTGCTCGACATGTTGATTGACATCATGGAGAACTAAACTGTCCAACATATGAGTGCAATCCGGATTCTTCCTCCTGTCTTGTTCATTTGGGACAATAAGCCCAACATGAGCAACTTGTATCTGGAGGATGAGTGTGGACTTGAGAGTTGTGAGCTCCATGACCATCTTGTTGATACGTTCTAGTTCTTCAGGGCCAGTTATGAATTGTTGAGTCACGCGACGTAATGAAGATCCTGTCTTGGACTTGTTCTTGACCTGTTGGACATAATTATCTAGCCTTTCAGCATACTTTAGCATATTCACTAAAGATTTGAGAACGCCTTTGGTTCTGATCTGTTCGATGGCTTGGACAAGTTCTATGACTTGAGTAATACTGGAGAGGTCATTGCAAATGAACTCTAGGTCTTTGTTAACATTCTTATGGATCTCGATGGCTGTAGAGACTCTTCGGATAAGTTTGAGAGATTGGTCGATTGTGGCCGTAGCGGCTGCTACTGCTCCGACAGGGTCAATCTGAAAATACAATTTTGTTAGTTACAATGACAGACAAAGGGTGTTTGAATGTGAAAGTTACCATGGTGGAGGTATTGGTAAAGTGGATAAACTGCTAAGCGACAAGGCAGATTGGAAGTAAGATAATTGAGAATAACGGGTCCGGGTCTATAGCCGCTTTAAATTATAAATCTGATACACTATACTGATACGGCTAAGAAGACCGCAGAGGGAATTTCCGCCCTCCAGCAAGGCATGAATGCTGACTGGCATGGATTGCGACCATGTTGGTTCTTCTTTCTCAGCCGCACACGAGCGCATGCGTCTTTTAACCAGCTGTTTATCCTGGCTGGTACTATCTGGGTAAAAAAGACGGGACACCCATTCACCGGTAGGCTGTGATGTTTTTGGTAGAAGAGGGGTTATATTATCGTGGTGTAAGCAAAGCCTGTGCGCTATCTTCCCAAGCTACCTACGTGTAAATGCAACCCAATACAGTTCCATCACATCAGGCAGCTAACGAGGCTGTCTACTATTTGATGACATGCATGATAATATTGTTTCGCGAACTGACCTATGCATACCATTGAAGATATTAGTTGGGGCTTAGCCTTTCTGCATTTGGTTCCGCCCAACAGACTGAACCTCAAGCTTCGGGGCTGTCGACTCCCTGACTTATCTTTGCTTCTGCTTGCATCACTAACGATCTGATGACACTATCATTTCTATCTCTAATACTTTTCCCCAATTTTCCTATATTTTGTTTGATACAAGATTTGTTGAAATAACTTGAAATGGACTCTCAAGGAATTTCTCACCATGCTTCTGGAAATCAGGCAAATCAAAGTTCCATGCAAGTCAACGGTCCCATAGGAGACCGTCTAGAAATTCAAAAAGCTGTCATAAAAAGCTTGAAAATCACTCCCCTTCAAGAAAGAGTTTCAACAACATCTACCATCGAAGACGATTTCTACTTCGGACCAATTCCGGCTTTTGAAGAGGACGAGGATATTGAATCTGAGGCCATACTAGAACTGCCACCGATCATTTCAGAAGCTGATTTTCACTACGTCTGTAACGCCAACAGCAGTTTGATGGAAAAATACGAAATAATGCTGAGCTGAACACCTTATGTGAGAGCGACCTGTGTGAAACAACTTCGTGCCAAGGCCAGCGATCAGAGCATGAGAATTAAGATTCACATAACGCTTGTAGAACAATGGTGTCCAGCTGCGAAAAAGACTCGCCAAAGCGAAGTGTCGATAGGTCAAAACAGCATGGAGGATCTGAAGAAGAGACTAGTCAATATACATGACAAACTGCAGGACGCTATCAATTCATGCCCACGAGGTCCCGCTCGAAAACAGGTAGGAATTGAATCTAGTGGCAACTCGGAGCCCTAATTAACTGGCGACAGGGTCGGTCAAGTGAACGAAGGGTTCGAAATTCAAAGATCTTCAAGGATCTCAACAAGCTCATCGAGATGATTGAATTTGATGTTTCTGCTATCGAAAGCTTGGTCTACCGGCTTTCAAACTGCCAACTAGCATCTCAATCAACAAGGAGTTACACCAGACTCTACATTTCAAGTTCAGCCACGAAGACACTCTATCGCCACTTGTGTGAAGCCTGCCCAGTCAATGGTCAAGAGTAAGGACATGGACATACGGCTCTCGTTGGACTTGTGCCAGTGCAAGAACAGGAGCCGATTTGTGTAAATCCAAATGAAGTTGCCATCACCGGCCATCACGTTGCTATAGAGTCAAACTTTAGCAAGGGACACTACATCTGGTTTGAGGCTCACTCGAGATTAGTTCTTCCAGGGTACGAGAATGATGCTGTCTATTCAGAGCCGTCTTCGCCTTTAGTGACAGTAATGAATGGACTTCGTCAACATTGGCGCCGTGACTCTGGATATTTATCTGGTACTGCGTCATTGTCAGATCAGCGACTACAAATATCACAAAACGATGCTGAGTTTTGCCGGGTTCAGGTGTGTCCCGGTAGTCTTGCACAAGGCAACGATCGTCTAGCCATGTGTATAGCTGTTGATCAGGATAGCGGCCACCAAATATTCTACCTGGATGAGAAGAAGAGACCAAAGACAAGTTGCAAGCCTCTCACTTTAATCAAGATTATACGGGACGGGGAACATGGAAGGCTACAGTCGAACAAGAGAAAGAAACATCGACGCTATCTCACTCTCTTCCAACGTAGTCGAGCCCTTCGAAACAACCGTTTCAAGCTTGCTTTGAAGCTTGCTAAAGCCACTCTCTGATTTGGCTGGAGAGAATGGCTTGGAGATGGATGGGGTATACGAGATATCAAATTCTATCCCATTGAATCTGAGAAGATGCCATTTCTGCGAGCCGCCATGTTCGACCACGGATCTGGAAGGCCAAAAAGGTTCATGTACCATCTTGGACATGTTCTACTGGAGCTTGGGCTTTGGAAGGAACTCAAAGGGCAGATTTCCAAGCAACAGCTGGATAAGGAATTTAGTCGTTTGAGAACTGAGACAAGTGTTCAATACCAGGAGGCAGTTCGCTACTGTATGGCTTATGGTGAAAGCAGCGACGATGAACAAAGCGACTATGAAATGTTCCAGCGCACTTTTTATCAATCAGCCATTGGTCCTCTCAGGGAAATGGTTAAGCGGAGTGAGGTAGACAACGATGGAGCGTCAGGAGACTATTGATAAGAAATTCTGAAGTATGGTGTATGTATAGCCTGGGAACTTGGTTTCTTGTCTTCAAAGTAATATTTCATTTAACAAGAGCTTACATATAAGGCAGCTCATCCATAATTTAACTACTTGTAAATATGACTCCAGTGCTCATTCCAAGGCGTAAAGAGTGAGAAAGCATTTGAAGTCTGTCAATCTCATATTTCAGATTTTTGATCAAACTTTGATTCTCAATGGTCAAATAAGACCCACCTGACTCTGAAATACCACTGCAATCCGTCATTGCCTCGTTTTCAACATTAGAGTATGTTGCCTTTATCTCAATCTCTTTCAGTAGACGTTCTAAAGCTATCCCTTCAGTCTCAAGATCGTCTGGCTCTGACCTGGTCCGCCACTCCTCTTTTCATGTATTAGCAAATACTGTAGTCGAGAATTGGAACTGCGGGATGACAAACTTGACCCTTCAATCAGTGTCTTCGCCACGCTAGTCAGGCATTTTAGTACGCCTTGTGCAACTTCGTGGTCGATAGTAGGTAGTCGATCCAGCTCGTCTTTGGAAAAAGATATTCTCCAAACCTGGAGTCTTTTGAGTTCCTCGCCTAACAAAAGACTCTTTAAAGTGAACCTAGTTAGATCTGCATCTTCAATCAAGGCGTGATCCCTTTCGTTCATTGACGCTCTTTCCTCCACTGAGCCATTCACCGTTGCTTCCTCAATATCAGAGGATTTATCACACTTGGAAAGACTACTCGTAGACCCTCCGTCGCTCGTGTTATCGTTAGTGAGAGTAGTGGCAGGACTGGAGGGCGTGTCGTCTAGCTGACTTTGGCCCATTAGCACCTGCTGATCCAGCATCAAACGAGTCCAATAACGAATAATAGCTTTCATGAGCCTTGATACCAGATGCCCATTTCTGCCACTTGCTGTGTGTGACGATTGCGGTGATCCTAAATACGATGAAGTTTGCACTCCGGCCTGCTGCTCCTGAACCGATGTTTGGTTTTGCAAGATTTAGCTACTGAGCGAGTAAAGTGTTTGCTATTAGAACAGGATTTGCACAGGCACTGATGATTTGCTGGTACTTGTGACATTGTGCTGTTTTAGGAAAAGACGTGGAGTCGCTGTGAGAAAACGCTGAACGGCGCGCAAAAGAGCAAGAATGGTTCGCCAAAGGCAGGGCGAGCGTAGCGATAAGGAAGTTTGCCTTGATGAATTCTCGGAGAAAACTCATCTCCTGACTGACGAGTTGGTGCCCAAAATGGGCAATCCACAACCTGCTCAGATGTGTGTTGGTGGTGGGATACTTGATGGAAACCACTGCAACGCATAGCGACCCAAAAGCAGACGCATGTCTCCCTCAAAGGAAGGTGTAAGGCAAGTCAGACATGGAACTATTCGATTTTAGGAAAAGGCTATCGAGGGTTGGATGCTGTTGGCTGTATGTCTTGTCACATAGGTGGCCTCGACACGTCTCCTGACCACACTGAAGGCTTGGATGCAGATTTGCGAGGTGGAGGTGGCTCCGATGACTTGCCCACTGTGTTTGGATGACACGATGCCATCATCATGGTCAGAAACTCGTATATGATGTGCCCACCTCTGTTTCTAGAGTTCATCAGAGGTGAGGAAGGAGTGATAACAACCCGTTGTAATGCATAAAGGCTCCTATATTGCAACCATTATGAGTTTTCAAAGGCATGTAAAACCTGTCAGCAGCCACCTAAGACAGCTGTAGCACCTGCGGGGGTGCACCTTAGTTGACTTCAGTATGTAGGATGGTGTGAAGAAGAACCAGGATTCCAGGAAACGAAGGACATAGGTTCGATTTACAATAACGGCCCGAACACTCTTTAATATAGTCGACACCCTGTTGTTAGGCTTTGTCAGTAGCCTCAATGGGTGGTAGAGCATGAAAAGGAGGCGAGTAGGTACAGGAAATGGCCCTGCGCCTTGTACTTCTCCGAAGTGAGCTTTACACGAGGGGTCAGACCTATCGATTCATCGAATCAAGATTGATGATAGTTAGCAGCATAAAGATACATTTCTTTTCTTCCGCAAGGATGATAAAACTGTCGTAGGCTGAGGAAACTGGTAGGATGGGGAGCCATGAACCCATTTGAGTGTTTCAAAGCATAATATGTGCCGTCGGTGGTCTCTCGAGACGGTTGAAGGGCTATTTCTAGATGTGGAATGACGGAAAGATGACAGCTGATACCTATTTAATGGCCATTTGTTGTTTTTTTCGACGCACGCATCTCATCATGGTTAGTACCAACGCGTCTCTTGTTCAACACCTTTGCTTGCGTATGGCGAGAAAATGACTGATAAATCGCTATCTGGAACTTACTGAAAGGCTATCAATATCTCTTGGGAGCCGCTCCGATTCGGGCCAGCGGCGCCTGTGAAGATACCATCGCTTCCCTGAAGTTCTCCTCCCACCCAATTTGCGTTCTTGGATTGGCTGCGGCTAAGCCTCCAACGATGTCGTACATGGACCACCGTGACTGCGTGTAGTGAGTGAATTACTCGATTGGTGCCTATGAACTCGCTGAGAAAGCTATAATGATATCATACTGGTCGCGGTCTTACTATTCAACGGAAGCCCGCGTGTGGGAATGGCGTTTCGTACTCCTTTTTTCTTGCTAAGCATACGAACTTCCCAGGCCTCGGAAATTGTAATGATGAAGCACTGTGGTGTGCAAGTTCGGTCGGGCATGATGGCATAGGAACACAATGTTAGGGTGTGCCGCTTGCAGTATTGCTATTTCGGATTCTCAAGAATGGCCTGGGTTGGAAAACAAAATCGTTATCATCAACCTCATTTTACCTATGGTGTATGCGAACAGCGACGGCGGCGGATATGGTGTGGATAGCGTAGATGGCATGAGAGCTGAGATAGAGGTTAGGTGAGGTGAGGGTGAGGGTGAGTTAAACGTGATGGCAGAAGGTCTGGTCAGTCCCGTCGATACCAACGCTGACAGGATATTGACAAAATAAATAACACTTCATTTGGCAGCCAACCATTGGGCTTCTATTGTAAAGCGGCTACGGACAGTTATGCAGTAGTTGAACTCGTTTCCTTGCCTAGAACACCTGGCTAGTGATACGCCAACACAGGGTTGATGAGATAGAGAGGATTGTTGATGGCGTCGAGAAAACCCCAAGTCCAGAATGTCTGTCACGGAAGCTTGAAAGTTACAGGATGGGCATTTGTAAGAAAGCCAGTGATTCACGAAAGAGGGAACTTTTATTCAAGATACGCAAATTTGCGAGCGAACAGTCGTTGAGACATAATCGCAAGCTGGAAGGTTTGCCTTGGAGATGGCATGAGGGAAGTCTCCGTGACCGTTCAGAGCCCCACCGAGGGTGGTTAATCGCCGTCGACAAGGCGACAATGACCGTGCTGTGCCACGGCGTTGAGGGGGTGCTTCGTAGAGACATCTCCGCTGAGCAGGAGCCGTGCTGTCTTAGTGTTAATAATCCGTTATGTTGGTTGGGGTGAGTACGAAAATACAACGCGCGATGTAATCGTATACGTCTGTGAGAGAATAAAGACACATGGGGGCTTCAAAACTGGTTGAGCAAAGTCTTATCTGCTGTTTTAGGGCCCTTCCTAGTTGCCGAATTGTTGAGAGCAGCCTCCAGTTCTTCGGTCATGAAGGCTTTCGTCTTCTCGTTGTTCCTGTTGTGGGATGTTCGTGTCTGGTTTGTGTGTTTTGGCGGAACGGAATGCTTGTTCTCGTAGGGCTTGATATTGGCGTAGGTGATCAAGGACTCGGGAGAGGCAGAAATAAAGTGCGAACAAGATCTCGTCATGGGTTCTGAGGTAAGGCGCCGCGTTGTTGGTTATTGTGAAGTTCAGAGCCCGCAGATTGGCCTCTATTGTAGTTACTGATGGGCATTAGTGGCTTCGTGGCTGCTGGTACATGAGGATTTGGACCAGATGGAGACAGAGGGAATAAGGTTGAATAGATAGTGAAGATACCATAAGCTATTTGTCAACTATTGCCCAAAGGTCTCGACAATAGTTTTTAATGCCATGGCTTGGTAGACAAGTTTTGCGGTTTGGAGATCACTCGAAACAATGTCGGTTCAAGAGAAGCAGTCGCCTCTCGTGTACCAGCAAGTCCAAAATCACCTCCGCAGCCCTGAATCTGATACCTCAAAGGCATTTACATATCGGGACGATTTATGGAAGCGACAGCCTGTAATTTTATAATCTTCTGTTGTTCATCTAGTCCCAGCTGGCTGGTGAATTCTGGAGAGCTGTGGCAAGCCAGCTAAGCGTGTGTCTCGTCTTTACAAGGCAATCGCTATTTGTGTCCGGTTCGAACATCTCAATAAGATTTTATCTTCTCTAGGTCCTTCCTGGGTCCTACCCGTAGATGCTCCGCCATAGAGTCGTGAAGGCTGGTACGAGGGACGCTCTTCATCTGGGATTATGACTCGGTCGGCTTGGGGTGACGGCTAGCTGTGAGGGTCTTCGACGAGCGTACTTGATGATGAATTAAGAGTTGAAGGGGGAAGAAGCAACCGTTATTTGTATAGACCATCAGAGGCGTCTTTTATTATAGCATGCATGTCCAGAGATCAGTCGTTCCTTTGTTGACAACTCCCTGGACAAGCAGCCACTCGGATCCTGAGCGAAACCAATCGAGAAACTTAGAACCACAATGCCGAGAAAATTGCAGTTTGACTCAGTACAAAATCTAGCGAACAATTAAACCCGAAAAGAGGCGTCAGGTGCTACAGCAATTTTGCAATCACAAAGATCAGCTGTACATTTCAACAAAGCTGGACCAATTTAACTCACTTCGAATCGAGTTATTAGGCAATTGACTTAATTTAATTGAATGTCTTAAATCAATCAAGTTGAACTAGGATATTATTCTTATAAATGTTAGAAAATAAGGCTTTTTGTATCTTCTGTTAGTCCCATAGACTTACCCTACAATGGAGCGAACGTGGCTTAGTCATCAGGCAGTCAGCGCGGAGAATTTCTAAGGTCTACAATTCTTCCCATAATACACTCTAACTTTGTAACTTTTAGCTGAAAAAAAATCTCAACTGACAAAGCTGGCGAAATTGAGACGCTCCTGATTAACATCGGCAATAACATGCCTAACTGCAAAGCACGTGGGCAAGTCGTGTTCAGTCACACCCACACCATGGCGGAGTGGATCAATATCTATCCGTACATCTCAACATGTCGCTCGCAACCAACACACATAATGTATACTGCAGGAGGCCTACCAACATGGCTTCCCCGCCCTCTACCTCTGATCGGACTTGGGAAAAACATCGTCTTTCCTTTTACTCATCATCTTGACCAGAAAGAACACAGCTTTACGAAAAAGATCCCTCGGTAGTTATACTTCAACATGTCGACAACTCTCGAACCGGAAGTACTACTTCAAGCCGTTTTCCATCACGTAGTTCTTCCTTCCAAACTACCTAGTAAGAACGATGCGGATAACGTCGGGCTGGCTTGTGACCTGGGAAGTCGACTTCGGCGCGCCTTAGCCAAGTTCAGCAACGATCGAGACCACGACGCTTGGAACATCATAGTTGGCTCTATGAAAGCGACAGCAGTTCTCAATCAGGGCCAACTGATCGGCCATGAACTTCTGGAAGCGTTTCAAGACATCGCAAGTGGCAAAAAAAACATCTGGCTCGCTCTTTTCGTCACTCAACAGAATTCTGCCTTGTTAATTCATCGCAATGAAATGTCTGTTTCTGAAAGCCTTTCCAGGTGGTGAAGACCTATCAGCTGACCCCCACAATAGTGAAGAAACAGTGGTTTTCGAAGCACTCCAGACTGCTGCACCAGTCAAAGATGTTCTCGCAGCAAAGAATGGCCTCACGGCGGAATTTCCTCATCGTTCAGTTCAAGTCCCGTTCAACGTTTTCAACGACATGTCCTTCTTGAGAAATCTGTCTCAGCTTGTAGGACAAGCAAGCTATGAGTCTTTTGACCAGTTCGCAGCAAAGGCTTCAAAGGGCGGACATTTGATTGCCGAGACCCGAAACTCCACAGACCCTGCCCTAGTAATTGAGTTACTCATGTCACTTTTGGAAGGGCTTGGAAGTGGCTTAGAAGTACAGCCGGTTCGTAAGAAAGTTCGGGATGATGTTGTATTGGGCTCATCTGAAGTTCCCTGGAGGCGCTCACCGTACTGGCTAGTTCTCCGTGTAGCATTGAGACGCATGCTACTGGAGTTGTTAGACCACAAATACACCGGTATGGGACGAGTGTATTACAAGTTCATTCTTTGTGCCATGTTGGCCGATATTCTCAAAGACTCTGTTGAACATCTGCACCCTGAGATGGCGCTGCAGCTTCGATCAAAGCTGTGCCGCCGTATGGCAAAGCTCAAGGCGGAAAGTGCAGTGTGTTCATCTTCTTTGCGCCCATTGTATGATGATCTTTTCGCATCTACTTCGCGGGACTTTGGAGACATTGTGAGATATGCGACGGAACGAGTTTCATTACAATGGGATGAGTTCAAGGCCAGAGTTGCTCGCCGCATTCCAACTCTTCCGCGTCGCGTCCCTGAAGCTGATCTATACATGAGACTGGATAATAGCGGCGCTTTCTTGACATCTCAGCTATCGCAACAAACCAGCTTTCGGTCCCGTAGGATCTCTCCGAATTTGCCTCATTTACAAGAGGGAACAGTTCTCGAAGTTGGCCGCCTGGCCGATCAGTATATCTCCCTCCATGAGAGTGAGAATGCAGCAGCTACGAGACTTACCGCCACATCAGAGCAACCTCAAGAATTGTGCAAATCTCTATCTAGAGGTATCGTGGACCTGCTCGCCAATGTGGGAGACACCTTCAACAAAGACTCCGTTCTGATGAGCCGCCACCTTCTTAGACTCTTTGAGCTTTGGACAAGCATGGACGAAGCGGCAACTTCTATATGTCCATTGCTCAAAGACTACCATCCTCTATTCATTCCCGATGCATTGAATGTGCTTTGCTTGATGACAAGGGACGAGATGGTACGGCTGTTACGAGTACAGCAGTACATTCGCGATCGTGTGGCTTTACACAAGAAAAACCTGCGTACAATCTTCGATAACCCCAGAAAAGGGACATCCTTTCCTGCCCGATTCGTGTCTTCCACTGTGGCTGGTAGCCAGATGTTGATGACCGCTACACTGATTGATGAAGCTTCACTGAGAGCCCGAAAATCAACCCTATCCGAGCTAGAACGGCTGACAAAAAAGTATGAAAAATTGACAGAGTTGCTGAACGACCTTACCTGCACATGTACCAAATCTCCTATCGGCAAAAAGATCACGCACGGTTGCCGAAGATGTCCGAAGTTTTGGCAACGAAAAAAGCTCAAGATCAGCGTCCATGAAGACTTTCTACCATCAAACGACACTGACCAGCATAATGCACAACGAGCAGCTATTCTTTTCGAGCTACTTATTCCTGATTACTTGACTGCCTATCGTGCAGCAACTTGGCGGTTGTATCTTCTGGGCACCACAGCATATTCAAGCACCAAAGCCGTCCCCAAACTGGTCCTTGACGATATCACCAATCTGAAGAAATTCTCCCAAGTGGTGGATAGACCCTTCACGCTTGCTTCGAATAAAAAATCATTCGGGCAAACTCACTATGGCAAGTTGAAATTACCAAAAACGCCTGACCAGGTCACTTTTCGTTTTGGAGCCGAAATGTCGTATTATGATACCGTATCAGGGCTTTGGGCGGACGAACTACCCAAGGTCCCATGGTATCAGCACCTTTTAGGTTCCTGGCTTCCACATGGCATCCCGGATCCATATGAAACGCCAAAAGGAGTTCTAGACATGGTTCTATATCATCCCTCTTCTTACGAGATCGTAGCAAGCGAAGCAACGTGTTCTCAATCTATATCTGGTAGCGATTTCCGTGCTTTCCAGCGAGCAGTTTCTGCACGAGGTCGACGCTGGCTCGAGATACTGAAAGAAATGGCAGCTTCCAATTTCGACTTTAGTAGTCGAGTTACAAATTCTTTCTTCCATCGCCTTGCTATGCAGACTGGCCCAGCTGCACTGGAAGAAGGTATACTGCGTGAAGTTCACTGGGTATTCAACAGTAAAAGCTTTTGTCATAGACTGAAAGAGCGACTCGAGGCTTGGATGGATACGATGGAGCAGAATCCGAGACAGGTCGATCGAATGAGTACTGCTGTGATATTTAGCCTTCGGCTATATCACCTTTGTCCGCAGTCATTTGCAACACAGGCTCACGAACTGCTGTTAAGAGTCCGATCCGTCACTTCAAATTGGATTCTTCAATTACAGCATGAGGTCAGATCAATACCTGACGGTGACATGGCCGGCAAGGCTGCTACTTTTGCTTTCTGGGCTGCATTGCTTTGTCGCCAAACCTTCTGGGGTTGTTCAGGTCATGATGAGTTTGAAGCAACTGTGCTCAAAGACGATCCATTACCCTTCTTCCGATCGTCAATAGCGCTTCAGGACAACTTGCTTGATAGTTTGGATAGACTGCCCCCTCACTTGCGAAGTCTTCTTACTCAAGACATGTCTGCGTCATATCAGATGAGGAGTATTATCGAAATGTGGGTGGAGAGCGACATCGGCCTGATAGAGAAGGCAATTGACGAGACATGGGTCAATGCCAGTGTTCTTGCCAAGAGATCCTACTCCCCCTGGAAGAAGCTCACAGGCAAAAACTCGTGGTGGATTTCGTCTGAAACCGCCCCTACCGGCTCAATAGCTCCACAGAGAGTACATTATCATCTACTTCAAGGTCACCTACTAGTGGACGAGAAGCCTCTAGGAAGGCTTCCCCTTGAGATAAGAGATGATGAATCTATGCAAGAGCTCTTTGGGGGACAACACTTACTAACACGGCCTTCCGGACTCTTGGACTATCAGATCCTCACCGAAATGGAAGGACACCAAGTCCATGTTGGCATCAGAGATGGTAGAATAACCATCAGAGCTCTGTTCAGAGGTTCTACCCTTCAATTCGTCCCGCGATCTATGCTGAAAGGTCCCATGGGCTGGGACTTACCCGCAGATCTAGTTGACGATTGCGTACACTGGCTGGACTTGACGGCAGGAAATCTTGAGATGCGTCGAAAACCACGAATTTGGAGACGTAAGCCATCGAACTGGGTACTCAACATCCAAAATCGAAGAGCTACTAGAAACACGGGAACCAGGCTTGTTGAGCCAAACTCGGAGATTGGAAGAAAAGTCTGCAGTGTTTTTCAAGATTTTGAGGATACCAAGAGGTTGACGATTTACCAACCTGCTACTAAGCCATTGTCTGTTGAGATGAAACGCTTGGAGATCCGCTTCCATGTCAACCAGAGAGGGTTGCTTTTTTGCCCTCAGCTCAGAGCTGAAGTAGACCCTCAGCAAGACATTGGAACGCTCTATGGGTTATGCAGTCGAGTCACTCTACGCGATACTTCAAACCCAAAAAGAAAGAGTGTTCTTGTCCCAATTGGGAACATCGAATGGGAAAGAGAGGGAATACATATCGCTGTGAGAATTTCCAACGAAGGAGTGTACGCGAAATACACCCTCAACTCTGTCCTAGGCCGACTGGACTGCCCATCTGAACCGCTTCTTCTTTATCTCAAGGCAGCAATACATGCACTAACGTCCTTCCCACTACCGGACGACTTGACTAGGAAGACAGGAACAGAGGAATCTCGTCATTGTCTGCTCTCGGCTAACAGTCAGCCTTGGACTCCTTTGGAGGGCTTTCCACAGAGAATACTGTCTATTATCAAGTCCTTGTCACCGGAAAGAACTCTTTATCCCCCAGGCATCAATCTATATCAGAAAGTCCGATGGGATCAACACTTGACTTCCACAATCCAACATGAAGACTTGGCTCCTCTAGTCGCTCTGATTGAATGTCGATCACGAGAGCTAGGGGTGTTTGGTATGACACAATCTCAGCAAGGAAACGTGTCATATAACGTGTCTGTGTCTCATTTGCGAATCAGAGGCCGTATTCGAAGGCAGCTTTATGAGCGCGTCTGCTTCGATTCTGATTCGAAGATTCTTTCTCAAGCGGCACAAACAGATGCTTTCATCCCTTTCAGAGGCCAAAAGACATCTGTCAAGAGCTGCCGAGTATATCAGACCATTCGAGCCATGCTGGAATCTGATACCGGTGCATCCCGCCTTCCCAAGCTTGCTCCAATTTTGGAAAAGTGGAAAACATTTCAGGGTATCAAAAAATCTTTATCAGATATTGATTTAGTAGGGACTCTGGATGATGGGGCGTCACAGGTTTGGGGGTCCCTGGTCCAGAATCTTTATGAAAAAGACCCGATGAGAACTTACGACAACCACTTTTCCCTAGCTTTATTAGCTTTCGACGACGATGTTGACATCGATGTCGTCATGGTTTGGCTTGTGGCGCTGTTCAAAAGCAGTAGATTAAGTTCTATCCAGCCACCTAACCATACCTTGTACACAAACTTCCGCCATTTCGAGGAACCGTCTAAAGATGTGTTTCTGTCGCTAGCACTGCCGGATTCGTTCAATCACGACAAGAATGGATCCATACTCAAAAATGATCCTGCGAAAGACGCGGCGTCACGGATCGCCTCTCACATTCTCAATATGTGGCCAAATCCACCTCTTTCGAGACAAGAGTTCGGAGAATCCGTCAAAAGCCTACGTCTGGGCGTCAAGAACTTTAGTCTAAAGAAAACGTGGCAGAAGTTCTACCCTGAGCTTCAAAGATTGAAGGATAATTGGGAGCTGTCTGTCTATCTCCTTCAACTGGAGAGCGCAGCAGAAATGTTGACAGACGGCCAACCGAAGGCGGAGCAAAAGCTATATCAAAACGTCTGGACTCCAAAACCAACACGGTTGAAAAGCAGGAACGCAGAGGGACCCAGGGAATGTTTTACGGCTCAGGTCTTGATGAACGACTTGTTGTCAAGGCATAAAACCCATGATAGGTCCAATGCAGACTCTCAATCTTGGTTAGAAGAACAAGATCACTCTTCCGTTGGAAGTTACAATCCAAATGTATACAACCAAGCCTCAGATTTACCTGTATCTCAAAGACCAGAACTCAAAGTCCTTCAAAGGATTATACAGAAACTCATCTCTTCACGCGTCCCTTCAAAACAGGCTTATGGGGAGGATCTTCTAGTGTCACTCGCCGCATTGGCTCTACCGCAACAGGGTCGAAAAGCACTTCATAGCAGACCACACATGGCTTCAGTCGAAAGAGAAATTACCCGTTGCCGCCAGCTCTTACAAGAGCAACAAGATAAAATGGAGAATCTGGTTTCACAAGATGACGAGGGCTTCGCGTGGCTTTTAAAAGGCCAGCTTTGGCCTTGCTTTTCACCAGTTGCAATTCTTGAACAGCTAAGAAATGAAAATAGATTGCAACTACCCCATACCTTGATTAACGGGATAGTGGAGTATGGATTAATTACTGCGCGCCTTCAGCGTTACCTACGGATAGAAGATGCAATTCTTCGCGGAGATGATAGATGGTTGGAGGAGAACTTTGAGACAGAGGGACACTCTAACTGGAATCCGCTCAAGTACCCAGAATGGCTACTTCTAGAGATTGACGGCAATATGCTGATTCGACCTATTCAAGTTGAAGTAGCCCATGCTATTATTTCACCACCATTAATGTCCAATTCTGTTTTACAGATGAACATGGGCCAAGGTTTGCACATGGTACTGTCATGTCACAAAAAAAAGTGTAACTAACTATTACTGTAGGCAAAACTTCATGCGTTATGCCCATGGCCGCAATTCTGTTGGCAGACACGACTCAACTGTGCAGATTGGTTGTGCCTCGAGCCCTTCTCCTCCAGACAGCACAAGTCATGCAAAGCCGACTTAGCGGGCTGGTTGGTCGAGAAGTCTGCCACATACCGTTTGCTCGGCGATCACCTACCGACGACCAAGCTCTGGAACTTTACCGCAGTCTTCACAAGAGCACTCTCGTATCAGGAGGAGTCATGCTATGCTTGCCAGAACACATACTTTCCTTTAAGCTGAGTGGGCTGCAAAAGCTGGCTGATAAGGAAGCAAAGAAAGCGCAGAAAATGATGAACATTCAAGCGTGGTTAGAATCGTCTAGTAGAGATATACTTGACGAGTCTGATCTTACCCTCTCGCCAAAAACACAACTGATATATCCGAGTGGTATACCCACCATGATTGATGGTCATCCTCAACGGTGGCAGCTTATCGAAGACACACTATCTTTAGTTGAATCCCATGTACCCCAACTCCAAGCCAAGTTTAAAGACGGGATACAGGTATGGCGACGACACCAGGGCTTTCCTATCATTCATCTCTTGCGTCCCGAGGTTGAAGATCATCTCAACGCTCTTTTAGTGGATGATATCTGTCACGGGCGCCTCTCACATCTTCAGTTCAAACCTGGTACAAACCTGGATGCTAGAAAAGACGTCAAATTGGTACTTTCAACTACTCAACTATCCGTATCCGTTTGGGAAACCGCAATCGGGTCGTTGACTGATGAACCCTCTGGTAGAAAGACCCTCTATCTTCTTCATGGCCTTATTCCCCAGCGGCTGTTGATCCTCTGTCTCAAAAAGTCGTGGAATGTTCAGTACGGTCTTCATCCAGACAGAGCTCCTATTTCAGTGCCATTCGAAGCTAAGGGAATACCTTCGCAAACCGCAGAGTACGGTCACCCAGATACGGCGCTTGTTCTTACATGTTTGAGCTTTTACCATGCTGGTTTGACCAAGTGCCAACTTCTCCAGAGTCTCCAATTCATTGGCAACTCTGAAGATCCCTCCTCACACTATCAACGCTTGACGTCCTCACAACACCTTCCCGTAGGCCTTCAACATTGGCACATGTTGGAGCTGGACAACGAAACTCAGGTCACCATGCTCTGGCAACATCTAAGATTCGAGAAGCATGCGGTCAATCATTTCATGAATAACTTTGCCTTTCCACAACACGCCAAGCAGTTTGGACTCAAATTTCAAGCTTCGGCTTGGGATATCCCCCTTCTATCCGAGAGTGTGGAACGGCAAGGCATAACAACAGGCTTTAGCGGAACCAATGACAACAAAAAGATCCTGCCACGTACGATTCGTCAAAACGATTTGCCCACTCTCTTACAAACCAACGCTGAAGTTTTGGTACATCTGCTGGAACCACGTAACCAAAAATGCTTTCAAGCTATTGGTCGACATGAACGGCGTCTGAATGAGATTCAGATACTGGAACTACTCAGAAATAAAGGGATTAACATACTGATAGACGCGGGTGCCCAGATCCTTGAGATGGAGAACCACCAAGTTGCTGCGGCCTGGCTTGATGTCTATCCGGACGCCCAGGGCGCAGTGTATTTCGATAATAACAGCCGTATTATGGTACGAGCTCGTTTTCAAAAGTCTCCCGTGCCGCTCCTGGCCAGTCCCTTTGCAGACAATCTCGACGAATGCGTAGTCTATATCGACGAGGCACACACGCGCGGGACTGACTTGAAGCTTCCAGCCTACGCCCAGGGAGCTTTGACATTGGGCATTAGTTCGACCAAAGACCAGATAGTGCAAGGTAAGCGCGTGAAACTATCAGCAGACCGGATCCAACTAACCGTTATAGCTGCAATGAGACTGAGACAACTCGCGACAACGCAGTCAATCTCATTTGTTGCCCCCCCAGAGGTGTATACAAGTGTTTTGTCTCTTCGATCCGCCCACAGTCCAAAGGTTGCAGCGGCGCAACCATTGAAGTCTACTGACATTGTCCACTGGCTCCTGGAGCAAAGTTGCGAGGCCAGTGATAATATGATGTCCTTGCACATCGCCCAAGGGTTCGACTTTTGCAGACGTACGGATGCTCTATTGGAGTTCAGAAACTCCTCACAGAACAAAAAGACCAGAGATAATCTCCTGCAACAAACTCAGCAACCCGAGGCGCAGACACTGGAACAGCTCTACGGACCAAAGCAAGAAGCATCGTCAACCAGCTTGAAACCGTTTAATTCTACACGCGTACAAGGCTTTGTGAAAGAACTACACGGGCTGGAGGCGGATTTGGTAAAACACAGAAGGCGAGCGTGTTCCTCGGCTTTTGATGAGGTGGAGCAGGAAAGAGAAGTTGAATTTGAGGTTCACCAGCTTCGCGAGAGGCAGAACCCAACCCATCTTACAGCACTTGAGTTTCCGGGCCTCGACGATGCCCTAGTTCAATTTTGTGAGAAGTCTGAAGTCGAGCTTTCCAGCCTGCATTTTATACAAGCTCTTGACTTAATCGGCGATACCAATGTCGGACTTAAGTATGGTATCAAGGGAAGTTCCCTGAAACTGCTCGTCTCTAAGGAGTTCTCTAGAACAGTTCAAATTCGGAGGGCTGATGCTTCTCGTTGTCTTATGGTACGTCCTCGAGCAATTCACTTTAGACTAAAAATACTAACGGTGTACATAGCGACCAGTTGAATGGGTGCTCTGGAGACCTGCGGTCGAAATAGCATTGATCATCATTCCTGAGGAGGCTGAACTCCTTCTTCCGAAGCTCCGTAGGATACAAACACCCACGACGTTTCTTCTTACGTACACAACCCCATTTACAAGATCTCTTTTGGACATTGGTACCCTTGCCTACTATCCTGTGCCAACTCCGGAGAGGGAACTTGCGATACCGTCTTGGCTGAGCATCGAGATTGGTCTAATGGCCGGTCGATTGTTTCTTCCTTACGATCAATATACGCAACTACGCAGCTGTCTTGGAGTTGACGAAATGTCGGAGCGTTCAGTGGTAACCGATGATATTCATTGCAGCAGGAAGCATATTCTTCCCAATTTTGGTGTTATGAACGCTAAATCGCTTGCAAAGTTCCTGAATGAATGGCTCGCACATCGATCTCGGTTATCTGATATCACGCATACCCCTATGGGGTACCTGATTCAAAATCGTGATCTGCCCGAGAATCATCCTTTCTTCACTTCAAACCCAAAATCGAGGGCTATAGGAACCAGGTCATTGACTACTCATGAAGAGCGGGTTAAGAACGCAAATCTTTCGGCCACCTATGACGACGATGATGAAAGTGAATGTAGTGATGGCGGAGACGAAGTTGATAATCTAACACTTGCCAAGGACGATGAGGTAGAGAGATGAAACTATAGTACCGTTAATTCTTTTTATTTAGTATTAGAGACACTATTCTGGAATTATCTTCGTTTCCTATCTTTGATTCATCACCGTCTAGTACATTTGCCCCCTAGTCCCCACGATGAAAACGCACTGAACTTCTCATACTGCATTGAAGGAATCATAAAACTTAAACTGTCGGCTGACCCCTATTATCCTCTTTTGCTAGAAAAGCGGTACTTGGTGAGACTGCCGCGGCTATAATTTGAACGATGGCGGCGGTACGTAATCGTCCCCATTGGCGTTCTACTTCCGACCCTGAGACGTCCCAATAAAGTTGAAGACAGTAGTGGAAAGCGTCGTAACATATGTCATATAACCAAAGTTTGATCACGAACTTCCATACGGACAGTGCGTCTTCGATACGATCCTAGGACCGGCGCAGAATTTCTGTCAAGTATAGCTCTTAGGGTTCTTTAAGATTACAAAGGCCATCCTCAGCGAATGAAGAATATATTTTTGGTTTGATGGCCATAGGGCGGTGCTGGAGATGAATAAGTATTTAGTTTGTTTCTTCTTCGTCTTGCGGGAACTGAGAACTGGCCGCTTAAGTGTACCGCGATGTTTTCGTTATTGAATTGAACTAATTACGAATTATAAGTTGTGTTTTTTCTTGGTTAATCTATAATTGACGTTGTTTATTCACTTGTCATTTGTAAGACCATTTCTGATAATCTAAAGATATTTCACTAACCGTTGTATCGTTCAAAGTTATTAGGGAGGATTCTTTATCTAGTTCTAACGTATCTGTAATGCCTAGAAGATTATTCTGTTACAAAGACTTTGACTAACGCTGTTTATATAAGTACGGTAAACACAATACTGATCACAAATAAAGAACCTGTACCGTTTAGTAGATTAAAACATAAAGTTAGGAAGATTATCGAAGTGCAGTCGCATTTCTTCTTGGAATCAACGTACTCTACCTGCATCCTCCGCTCCCACAATATCAGAGTCCGTATCTCCATACCTCCGAGGTCGCCAACTCAGACGCTTTTACCTGCGACACTACTGCGAGCTTGGGGTTGATACACGTAGGCTCTACAATCAGCCAAACCTTGCTAACATGGAATTTTGTAACGATTACAAACGTCATGGTGGACAAGCCGAAGAATGCTTCCCACTCAAATAAACTCAAAACCCATCGCCTATCAAGCCAGCATTTATCCGACGGGAAGCTGTCATGGAAAGGATTGCTCATGTTTCGTATGTTGGCAACCCTCTTGGGCAACTTGAGGTTGCTGTACATCCTGGACCCAGAGCGACCAAAATATCACGTGCACCTTTGAGCTCTTAAGACACTGAGAAACTATCGCGGATATATTGTTTGGATAATTTTCTCAACGAGAATCCTCCCAAGAAGATCTAGTTCATACTGTTGTTGTGGAGAAAGCGGTAGCTTCTCCATACCAGCATCCATGTAAGACCATTGGTCCGAATAGGACAAGGTTCATCGAATGGAGATGGAGTAAGCACAGTACCAAAACGAAGGCTGTCTTGATGGTTGAATACCTAGAATGACTATTTGGGGCCTATAGTTATTGGAAGAACTGACGGTCGTCATATTACCATCACCTAAGGAGATGGGGATGTATACTGGCTGTACTATATTGCTGATCAAGACCTGGTGACTATTTTTTAATCTCCTCAAATTTTACTTTTGCGTCTCAGCGTAGTACTATCTAGGAGAAACCCGTTAATACTAGCCAATCTGGATAGTTATATGATAAAAAGCAATGCCGTACAGCATAGTACAGTTGTGACAAACGCGGGAAGGTATAGGCACAGATAAGACGGGGGAAATAAGACATAAAACAAGAAGGGTGGTAGCGAAATAAAGAAAAGAAGCATACAACCAAAGCGCTGAAATAGATAGCAGATTCGTAGGTGAGTGGTAGAGTGTAAGAAAAGAAACCCGGAATACTAAACTTAAAATGACGAGTTGGAAGTATGTTGCTGTGCTTCATATACAGACTGCTCGACTTAAGTCCCTGCGATTGAGACTTTGCTGGCAAAATTAGCGTCATGTTAGCCAGTTTGTCCGTCTGGGTACAACAGTGGGACAGTCATGCATTTTGATATGTTCAATTCCTGCAATCTTGAGGTTTATCATCAGCTACTTCTTAATTTCGTTAGACTAGGACTTATCAAGTATTCTATTGGACCGGTAATTAATGGGGTTAGACTGTTTCCGCTACCCTAAAATGTGAACATGACTAACTTCAAGGTCACAGCCACAAACGGGCAAAGTTTCCTACCCATGGCGATGTTGGTTATCTGTTATTCGGTCTTGCCACGTCTCCCAGCTCTTGGCTGAGCAGTAAATGCGATATCTTGTTCTTGGGGCTCGATTTTATCGTTCAATGCTTATACCAAGCTTGAGAGGGTCGTCTTTGTTTGTTTTTGTCGGGCGAAGAGTGTTGACGCAGATTGTCAGTTCGATGATTGTCGTTGATAGAAGTGGACTAAGGGATTGATTGGTTTGACGGCGGGCTTGTCGTTGGTGTTGAATTGGAGCACCATTCCTATAGCTTTGTTCGCGTCAGCAAGGGAAACATTCGCTGTCCCTGTTCGCCTGTGTGGCGAACCTAAGAAATATATCCTGTACATAGCCCATATCAGCATGTTCTGTTATTTGGGCATTGATGATTGATGTTAGGAAGCTAGGTATGAAGGTGCCAATTTGTAGACATCCTCTCCAGCGTAGCTGGTGGACGTTCTGGTATGTGTCCGCGGGTGGGGCCTGAGTGCATTGCTGACAGGGGATGTGCTTGACGAGCCATCACGATACAGCTGATCGATCAGACTGGCGGACAGGCCCGAGGTGATTGGCTGTATGGATTTCCACTTCACCTTGCACCTCAAAAAAACAGCACAGTACGGTTGTCCATTACCCAGGCTAGTAATGCAGGGGTGACGAAATAGAGGCTGGGATTCTAGGCTTCGCCCTTCTTTGAACAGTGGCTGCGATATTCACGACATCTGCTATACATGGATTGGCATATTAAATCTGCAATCTAATCCCCACTGTGAAGTTTAATTCTTATCGTAAATCTTTCTTCAACCTGACTATCTATGACGCTAATCTACGGAAAGACCAAGGAACGGCATGTTGATGAACAGTACATATAGACACCTGATCACGATGGATGCCCAATAGACCCCAAAAGCAAAGTGCAAAACCGCCACGGCGCGCCGCCAATACTCGTCAAACCGTACGAGGTGACGCGTCTATCACGAACCTGTCAATAACGTTCTCGATCTTTTAGGTCTATCAAAATCTTCCAGTCTGCTCAATCACAAGGGGACTGTTCAAAGACATACGGAGTCTATACAAACGTACGAGTCAAAGATTGCCCCAGGTGGTGAACAGCTTCAGCGCTCTTGCGAGTTCAAAGTGTGCTTGCGTGGATCATGTTTTGATCGATCTAGCCAATTACGGCGGTTTGGTGATAATGACAAGCTCAGCGAAAGTGAGAAGCCAGTAGTGTGCCCGCTGTTTGCTTGGCGGCTGAGACATGCAGCAACTTCAATAGCCACTATTCGTGCATCAGTTATCACACCGCATGTATCAACAGGCCATTCCATTGACGGGATCCCCATTGAATGGTCCACTAATCCTAGTCTTCAGCTTCAGCAGCCGGTTCTCGTCTACTGGAGCAGCATAGGCAATGCAGCACGTAAATAGCAAGTAATAATTGCGTAGATTATATTTCATAGATGTCGGCAAAGATTCATCCCGACAGGGCATATTGGAGAATGTTAAATAACATAGGCGCCAGCCATGGTACGTCTCCTCATCTCCATCTCGAGTACAACTTTCAAGATACAAGAGATAATGAACAAGAACAAGAGCAAGAGCAAGAACAACGCGCCAGTTGCTTGTTCATACGCCGGACCCAGCTCTGAAAGTCAAGGGGATCAAGGGACCGCATGTGACCCTCCAAATGCGACAGGACCTCCCCCTTCCATAATGACCAACGAGGTACCACAATACCACCCAACGTTGCATGGCATCAGACATGGTGTTAAGTTGAGCAGCGCTAACATACCAAGATACCAGAAAGACAAAATTTAGAAAACTTCCACTCAATCGAACAACAACAACCCCAACCGGAAGCCATCTCAATTGAACCAAGCTGGCCCCTGCCCCGACACGCAGATTGTGTGCAATCCTGGGGCCTCAGCATCCTTCCCGGCCAAGGATATCTCGTCTACGCACCCAGGTCTCCTGTTGTACTTGTCCCCTTTAGTCAAATGAGCCAAATGCAGCATATGCATCCAGAGTTTTTGCCAGATCTCGCTGTTGGGAGATATCGATCGCAGTATCTATTGGAGGGCCCTCAGGTATGTCGCTTTCCGTCCGCTGTGGTGGTACTGACATTAATACATTTAAGCCACTCCTGAGCCCTGGGCAGGATCCCATAAAGGTTGAGTTTTCGATCAAGTTACAGTCGTTGCCGGACGATATCCGTTTCCAGATCGTGGATAATATGCTGTTTTGCCAGAAGAAGCATGGTCATGGACCGCTGGAGTTTTGAGCTTGGTGCAGGCTGCTGGGCGGCGCATTACCTTCCCATTGGAAAGGCGTTGTAGTTTTTAATCCTGTACACTGAGACAGGGAAAGAAGCATGACGATTTTTTGGGCAGCTCAAACACGTTATGAATGAAGAAACTGACTGCGCATTTATTGTGCGATGTCTTGTTAAATGCTGGAGCGGTGATCGGGTGACTGTATCGCTCAATCAAGTTTTGCGACCCAGCTCCTGGAACCCAGTTCTGCACTTGACTCGAGACGGCAAGTTGGTTGCGAATTTCTCAAGGTAAAGCCTGTTTTGCTCCAGTGGCCTACAGGGTATTTCCACTGGAGGTCCTAGCATCAATTAGCCAATAGCGTGCCGGATCTGGCTTCCGGACAAACAGCGCGCCAACGCTAATTGGATGGCATGGGTGATTGGACTTGTGGGGAGGCAAAGCCTGGAGGAACTTCCAAGTGCCGGGCAACATTTTTATAGTGCTTAGTTGCAAAAAGGGAGGTAACTGAACGGCCAATACCTGGCCCCGAGCCAATACACAAAAGAGTTGCGTTGTACATGGTGTTGGAAGATGAGAGTACTGAAAGGATTTTCAGCGCGGCAGGATATGCAATTCACTATATATAGATTACTAAAACGTTATCCCAGATGATGTTGTGGAGTAACACGATGCAGATTAGTCATTCTGATGGAATCTTCAAACGTTTTAGAAAGATTTGATTGTATCCAAAGCACAGAATAACGTCATGGAACTGAAAAGTTTCTTTAGTCAAGACGGTCACAAGTGACTGATTCGACAATCCACTTATGGGGTACAGGAAATATCTTCAAACTGAATCCATGTTGCTCCGAGATCAGACCGGATCCATTAATGGGGCAGTATAATGCTTTCCTTTTGCATTCTCCATTTTTGGTCCACTGTATTATGAATGGATAGACAGAATGTGATCTTCGGATAACTGTTATCCAACGCTTACATGACTCCAATGTCATTTTTAAAAAGTCAATACTAGTATTTACTATCTAAATTCTTAGAAAATGGCCTTATTGGTATTTATTCTTCTTGGCAGAACCGTTTATTAAATAACTCCGTGACTATCAAATAAACCCTTGAACCCAAAGGTTAATATATGGAACACGATTTCTCCTCAATACGTCGCTAAAAGATATCATCTTCAACTGTTCCTCGTTTCATATCGCGTCCACTATCAAGAAACTCTCATAAGAAAATCGTCTTAATGGCACACGTGTACATTCTTTACCCCTCAAACGTTCCATTTGATCTGGACTACTATATCAAAGTCCACATGCCTATGGTCTCATCGTAAGTCGTTGAGAGCGCCCTCACAGTCAGTGTCTAACAATTGGCTATATAGATTATGGGGTCCCTTTGGGCTTCTAGGTTGGGAGTCTATTACCTTCCCCCCCCCCCCCCCCCACCCAACCCGCCCTCCCCCCCCCACCCCACCTAACGCC